>ML109792.1:163640-197620 GCA_003697995.1 Taxidea taxus jeffersonii | reverse complement strand
CTTCTTCTTCTTCTTCTTCTTCTTCTTCTTCTTCTTCTTCTTCTTCTTCCTTCTCCTCCTCCTATGCCCCTCCCGCCTTCCTCTTCCTCCTCCTTCTTCTTCTTCCTTTACTCACATCTTGTATTTTATTTCTTATCATTAATGGCTAATGAAAAGAAAAAAGTGATTGTACCACCCTACTATTTTAAGAACACAAACTATAACTTACATGCTAACCCATTTCATAAAACAGGGAACCTTCCTCTAAAGCAATAATGGGCATTTATTTAAGTTTCTATGAGGCCTTCCTTTAAGATAAAATGTAGAAAGCATACAAAATTGGGTACAGAGCCTTGAAAGTTACCTGGGAGACCTGAAGCTTTAGCTTTGTTAGGGTCACAGCAAACCCATTACTCTGGTACATGGAAAATGGATCATGTGTTCCAGATGGTGTCTTACAAATTTCCTGATATGAGATATTTTTTCTGCCAGATAGTCATTAAATGTCTCTTGCATCATTAGGTAAGTATCTCCAACTCTTTCTTTTTCTCTCAGCTACTTTTGAGTTTGGTGTAGTTAATCCTTTAAAATCAACCATAAATGCACCAAGCGCTTTTATACTCTACCATTTTGCTGAAAAATATCTTGAACCAAATAGATTCTTTCCTATTGTCTGCGTTTTTATCTCATCTGTAATCTTATGTGACTCATCAGCTGTCACAACTGGTGGGCTGCAAGACTGGGAACAGAGTCATCATCTTCCAGCCTTGAAGTAGCCGGGAATTTTTTTCTGGAGTCCGCGAGGACTTTAGCCCATGTACATTATTGTTGCTCATTTCTGAGCCTAGTAAAAATTCCTAACTGCTCTGACGACAGACCTGGCTTTCTCTCTCTGAGCAAATTGTTTGATTTCTTTGAGCTCAATTTCTTCACCCCCCAAAATGGGCATAATAACAGGCCCTGCTGAAAGGGCTGCTATAAGAATTAAGTGCAGTAATATACAAGCTGGCCCTTAGGAAGGGAAGCATGTTTGTTTGAATAATCATTCCCTAAACTGTGTATGAAAGACATCTCAGTTTCTAATTTTTACATTAACAGGAATAAATCTAATGCTCTGGACAATGAAATACCAAATTTCTTCTTGGTCATCTAGGTCCATTAAGTTGAATTTTAGCTGCTCAGAACACTTCCTGTTTTCATATTCCTTCAGCCAATGATATCCCAGACCGTAATTCTAACAATTCTAACAAATGCTTTTCTCAGGAAGCTCGGTTTTTGCATTACACATGGTTTCTCTAGAATTACGAAAAATCTACCAAGATTGCTTAATGTGTGGCATCTAATATTTTACCCTGGAAAGGAATGATGTCATCCTGGCTTCTAAAGGTCAAGATTAATGTATTCCTTAAGCAAATGTGTATTGCACGCCTGTTGTATGTGAAGCATTGTTTCAGACACTGGGGATACATGGACGAATCACATCAACAAGCTCCTGCTTTCACGGAGTTAAGAATCTAGTGGAGATGGCAGAAAAAGAGAGAGAGAAGGAAGGATAGGAAGGAAAAGGGAGAAAGAGAGCATACCTAGAAGAGGAAATAATGGGAGAAAGGACCAAGAATGGGCAGAAACTTATGTTGGAAGCCAGTGGGGCTAGAGAGGAGGAGGCAACTGCAGGGTGGTCAGAGAGGCTGGCAAGGCAGTATCACTTAGGGGCAAGGACCATATAGGAGCTAGATTGTACAGAAGACTTAATTCCCAGTCTGACAAAAAGCCACAGGGGAGTGTGATAGAATCTGATATTGATTAGATCATAGCCTTATTTTTGCCTTATTTTTGGTCAACCTTGATTCACAACCATTGTGTCAGGGCACTAGATTGGACAAAGGATGTGGGCACTATCTGAATGTCCCACCTACCATTCTGCATTATTGCTGCCTCCCTCCTGTTTAACCTGAAACTGAGATTGATAGAGGGAAAACACTGCTAACTGATAAAACAAAACAAGCCCCCTCCTGCCTGCATTGCCACACATCTACACTAAAGAAAAGCTCTACGTGGGTCTGTAGAGGTGACAACATGTATGCTGAGGGTTGGGGGGAGGGACGTCCCCCAACATCCCCCACCCAGTGCCTTCACTAGCATGTCAGTCCACATAAGCATTTGTTCTTCATTAGTTGAACTAATAGTGCATTTCAGGACCGGGTACTCATTAATTCATATATTTATCAGGTATCTGACACCATTCCAAATGCTTTGATGTAGCACTGAACAAAACAGACAAATATCTCTCTCCCTGAAGCTTCTAGTGGTATACGAGTATGTCATGGCTTTCACACATTCCTGGGTATCCTGGGTTGCAGTGGTCCTGTTAGGCTGCGCCCTCCCCACCCCAGTTCCTGAGTTATATGCTGCTCTGTTATTTTACAAGGTGCTAATTCTGCATTTTGTATCAGTTCCTTGGACATGTCCTGTGTGACTCCATGATGGATGAGTCCTGATTATTGTTGAACATTGCTTCTAATTTACTTGGCTGCCAAGAGACTTCTGGGTCTCACAGGACTAAAATCACAGCAAATCTGATTGAAGAAACATTTGTATAATGGAAACCTAGTGACTTAAAGTGTGGGGTAATTGTCATTGACAGTGTGAGACCACAGTAGAGGCTTTGGGATTAGGAGATGATGGTCTGTTATAGACTTTAGAAAGTTAAGAATAGCACAATGAGGTTACAGACATCTTAGTGGTGAGCAGGAAGAGGGCGGGCTCCTCCTGTTATTCTTCATCTGATTCACCTGAATGAAAGGGAATTAGGAACTGCCTTGCCATTCACCCTCTTAATATTTAAGATAGAAATACAAGCTGTTTAATGTTAAAGGAGCTGTTTGATCAAAGTCAAGTCTTCACACAACCTTTGTATGTAGTATTTCCAGCCCGGCAGGACCCAAATTCTCCAAACTGATGTGCCGAATTTTTCTAGAAGGATCTTTGTATTTAAAATCCATAGCTCAGGCAAGTTGCAAAAAATCTTTTGTGTTGAAAAACAAAACAAAACTCTTTTGTGTTCAACTATTGAAAACATTGTCGGTACTCAATAATCATTTGGACAAATTCCGTTTACAGTTTTGGCCTCTATAGACTCAAAATCGTGAAGCGTGGTCTTCTTAAGAAAATGCTGTAGTTTCGAAGATTGATAATGAGAAACAACATGTTGTTTTGTGTTTTTTTTTTAAGATTTGATTTATTTATTTGACAGACAGAGAGATCACAAGTAGGCAGAGAGGCAGGCAGAGGGGGAGGGGGAAGCAGGCTCCCTGCTGAGCAGAGAGCCCAATGTGGGGCTCCATTCCAGGACCCTGAGACCATGACCTGAGCTGAAGGCAGAGGCTTAACCCACTGAGCCACCCAGGCACCTCATGTTGTTGGTTTTTTTTTTTTTAATTTATTTATTTGACAGTTATCACAGTAGGCAGAGAGGCAAGCAGAGAGAGAGAGGGAAGCAGGCTCCCCACTGAGTAGAGAGCCCAGGACCCTGAGATTATGACCTGAGCCAAAAGCAGAGGCTTTAACCGACTGAGCCACCCAGGCACCCCTGAGAAACAACATATTTGATTACTAGAAATATTTCTCCTTTTCTTCACATGCTTTTTACTCTTTATTATGATTGAGTAAAAGATGACTTACATATGTTGTAGTTCAGAATTTAGTTTTTTTCTTTCTTATAAAAATTTGAAGCAGCAACATTGATATTCTGCTTCCTACTCATTTTCACAAAATGTGAGCAATTCACAAATAGAACAATTTCATAGAAGACGTAAGGTCTAATGGAATTGAATAATTAAAAATGAAATATAATTCCTCTAAGTTATTTTGTCTAGTTTTACAAATGTCTGTGCATCCAACAATTCAGCAAAAGATTAGAATTGTAAATAAGTTTCTATTATTCTGCCTTGTGTTATTATTTAAATTCTCATATGTATTTGTTGTTTCAAAAGGATGTATTTTTGAGGTGCTTGAGTGCCTGTCGGTTGAGCCTCTGACTCTTGATTTTTGGCTCAATCATGACCTCAGGGTTGTGAAATCCAGCCACATGTCAGGCTCTGTCCTCGTCATGGAGTCTGCTTGAGTTCCTCTCTCTCCCTATGCCCCCCATTCATGCACACACACTCTCTCTCAAAAATAAATAAATATTTTAAAAATATTTAAAAAGGATATATTTTATTTCATAGCATTCTCCAGCTAATGCATCTTCTCTTAATATTCATATTAATTTTAATCTATTTCCCTGTTTATTTAATTTTTTGAAAGTTTTTGTCTTATACATTAAATGGATAACTTTTGCAACCACTTATTAATTGGTAAAAAGCATTTTGCTTTTGCAGTAATAAATATATACTTTAGTAAACTAAGAATTTCAATCTATAAAATACATAAGGAGATTTTCTTCCTCAGGATACAGCTACTTATTTTCTAAAGTGAATATTCAGATATTAACAAGGTCTTAATGACTCATCTTGCTCATGTTACTAACATTGTAAACTTCAATTGATATGATGATAGCTCAATCTCCTGGTCACTGATCATACCTGAGTTCAGAGATGACAGAAATCATGTTGATATAGTTGTTTGGCTTTTCGGCTTTTCAAAGGCCAGGACTAAAACTGAACTCCAATGGTAGATTTTGGTAAATAACAAAGTCCAATTTTGACTTCAACATATTGCAGTAGAGATTTGGAGAATGAAAATCAGTGGGTGCAAGATGGGAATGAGTTGTAGAGAGGTGACTGATACAGCAATATAGAGGAGCTTGCTTCCTGAATGCCTAGAGAGAATATGAGAGGAACAAGTCAAGTAGCCCCCCACAGCCCAGGTTCCTGGAGAGATTCAGAACATGGCCACACCTGCAGTTGTGTAGAAAGTGGTGGGATGGGAGGCTGATGACACTAAAAGAGATCCAAATATGTATAAGGTGATCCAATCCCCCGATCTCTACATACCCTGTAGTAGGACACGTATTCCTCACCTCCTACCCCTTATGCCGCCTGCCGTCTCAAGGACATTGGCCATTTCTTTGCTTTTTGTAAAAGGTGAGAAAGCTACACACCTAGGAATTCTAGATACAGAGGAGTAGAGAAGTAGGGAGCAGATTTTTTTTAAAAAAAGGGGAAGGGGGATGCCTGGCTGGTTCAGTCCATAGAACATGTGACTCTTGATCTTGGGATTGTGAGTTCAAGCCCCATGTTGGGCATAGAGCTTACTTTAAATAAATAAATAATAAGGCAGGGAGTTAAGTCAAAGTCCACACATTAAAGAGAAGGTTCCTCCTCCCTACCCCTCCAACACACACTGTCAATACGAAAAGCCCTCTTTCCTTATCTTGCTTCCTATGTGTCCCTTAAAGACAAAAGAGAAGTTCTATTTTCTGGAGAAATGATGTTTAGGCACTGACATATATGGGGACCCCAAATGCAAAAAGCCTGTTTGTCAGCCACCACCTTGCACAAAAAAACCCACTTCAGGAGTAATTCAGAAAGTGGAAGGAAATTTTTTTAAAAACCCTAGCAGGGGCACCTGGATGGCTCAGTGGGTTAGGCTCTGTCTTTGGCTCAGGTCATGATCTCAGGGTCCTGGAATCGAGCCCTGCATCGGGCTCTCTGCTCAGCAGGGAGCCTGCTTCCTCCTCTCTCTCTCTGCTTGCCTCTCTGCCTGCTTGTCATCTCTCTCTGTCAAATAAATAAATAAAATCTTTTAAAAAAATAAAAATAAATTAAAAAACCATAGCAATCTAGAATTCATATCTCCAGAGAAATAAAAAAAAAAGATATTGCATCCATGAAATAAGCGCTAGATGCTATGAGAATAAACAATTAGAAATTGGGAATATGTTGAATATTACATCTTCAGTAGATTGGTTGGAAAATAAAGCTGAGGAATTCTCCCAGTATATAAAATAAAATATTACAGAAATGGACAATAGGAACCAAAAAATACAAAAATAAAAGTTTGATCAGGGAGTTTCAACATCCAGAGGAAAAAAAGAGCAAAGAAAATGAATGGGAGGATAATTATCCAATAAAGAGTATGAGAATGAAAGGACATGAGTTTCTAGATTGAAATGACCCATAAGATGTCCAAGACACACACACGAGCTCATTAAATACCCACACCATATTATAATACCATGATATTTAAAAACACCATTGGGTGCCTGGGTGGCTCAGTTGGTTAAGCAACCGCCTTCAGCTCAGGTCATGATTCCGGAGTCCCGGGATCGAGTCCCGCATCGGGCTCCCAGCTCCATGGGGAGTCTGCTTCTCCCTCTGACCTTTTCCCCTCTCATGCTCTCTCTCTCTCTCTCTCTGAAATAAATAAATAAATAAAATTAAAAAAAAAAAACACCATTGATGAAAAGAAGTGCCTAAAACCTTCTGGAGGTGGAGAAAACAACTACAAAAAAACACAACAAATTATATACTAAGGGTTGGGAATCAGAATAATATCAACCTTTAAAATACCTACATTTCTAGGGTGCTTGGTTGGCTCAGTCAGAAGAGCATGCAACTCAGGGCGCTTGGGTGGCTCAGTGGGTTAGGGCCTCTGCCTTCTGCTCAGGTGGTGATCCCGTGCTCCTGGGATCGAGCCCCACATCGGGCTCTCTGCTGAGCGTGGAGCCTGCTTCCTCCTCTCTCTGCCTGCTTCTCTGCCTGTTTGTGATCTCTGTCTGTCAAATAAATAAATAAAATCTTACAAAAAAAAAAAAGTACATGCAACTCAATCTAAGGGTCATGAGTTCAAGCCCCACATTGGGTGTAGAGATTACTAAAAAAATTAAATAAATT
The DNA here is from genome assembly GCA_003697995.1 of Taxidea taxus jeffersonii. Taxonomy (NCBI): domain Eukaryota; kingdom Metazoa; phylum Chordata; class Mammalia; order Carnivora; family Mustelidae; genus Taxidea; species Taxidea taxus. The sequence continues at coordinate 190,805 of ML109792.1, read as the reverse complement.
TAAAAAATAATAATAAAATACCAGCATTGGCAGATAAGCAATAATGGAAAAATTCTTAAAAAATTCTGAGTGGGGGCACCTGGGTGGCTCAGTGGGTTAAAGCCGCTGCCTTCGGCTCAGGTCATGATCCCGGGGTCGTGGGATCGAGCCCCGCATCGGGCTCTCTGCTCTGCGGACAGCCTGCTTCCTCATCTCTCTCTGCCTCTCTGCCTACTTGTGATTTCTGTCTATCAAATAAATAAATAAAATCTTTAAAAAAAAAAAATTCTGAGTGAAGGGTGCCTAGGTGGCTCAGTGGGTTAAGCCTCTGCTTTCGGCTCAGGTCAAGGTCTCAAGTTCTGGGATCGAGTCCCGCATCGGGCTCTCTGCTCAGCAGGGAGCCTGCTTCCTCCCTTTCTCTCTCTGCCTGTCTCTCTGCCTGCTTCTGATCTCTGCCTGTCAAATAAATAAATAAAATCTTTTAAAAAAATTCTGAGTGAAAATTTATATTTAACTATTAATCAAATGGAAAGGTAAAATAAAGATTTTTCTTATTATGCAAAATTCAAAATATCACCTATCAGTGCTCTTTTTTAGGAAGCTGATGGAAGAAGTGGCCAGGGTGAGAGGAAAGGGCTTATAAGATCTAGAATAGTCTCAGCAGTTTCCCAAGGAATTGGGGGTTATACTCTCATAAAGACTGTAACTGGTACATCCAATCTACTATCTTTTAGTCTAGATCATTGCTTTCTGGTGGAAATATAATGTGAGCAATATAATTTAAATTTTCTAGGGGGTACATTTTATCTTTTATTTTTTAAAAAAAGAGATTTTCTTTCCTTTTTTTTTTTAAAGATTTTATTTATTTGAGAGAGAAAGAATGAGAGAGAGTACAAGAAGTGGAGGGTCAGAGGGAGAAGTAGACTCCCTGCTGAGCAGGGAGCCCGATTTGGGACTCAATCCCAGGACCCCAGGATCAAGACCTGAGCCGAAGGCAGTCGCTTAACCAACTTAGCCACCCAGGCACCCCTAGGGGGTACATTTCAAAAAGGATAAAGAAATGGGTGAAATTAATTTTAATAATATAGTTTATTTAAACCTGCATATTCAAAACATTATCATTTCAACATTAATCAATATATAACTAATGAGTTATTTTACACTTTTCCATACCAAAGCCTCACAATTTGGTATTCGTTTCACACTTAACAGCACACCTCAATTCAGACTAGCTACACTTCCAAGTGTTCCACACCCACATGTAGCCAGTAGCTACCATATTGGATAGTATGTCTTAGGATACTTTATGTTTTAGCTGATTGACATCATGTGAAGCATGGCAAAATAGTCTTTGAGAGACTAGGACATGACAGGCAGATAATAATAGAAAAGTCAGACAAATGGTGTACCCAGATAGGGTGCCAAATATGGAGGCTTGGAAATGGGGATGGATTCAGATTGGTGGTGCCAACTGCTGAGACAGGGTGTAGGGAAAGAGAGGGTCCTTCCTCCTGGTCAAGGAGAGTACTGCCTTTCTTACCATGGGCTCCAATTCCTGTATCTTCTCAGAAACATTTTCCCACCATTTTTTTTCTCTTCTGTATCTTCATTCTCATCCTCTTTTTGACACCCACATCTCCCCGGTTCCTTGTTCATAACCAACCCTTCTGCAGCTGTTGTCTTTTCTATGGGCCCACTCAATTTCAACTGGGAATCACCCCTTTCTCTTCATTTCCCCAAATCCCATTGACAACAGATTGTTGTGCACTATAGACACTGTCAGAAATAAGAAGGTGATGTAGGTTAATTGCGTCTCCACGAAGGAAACCATTGGACATCGGGCATTACTATGTCAACATTTTTATAAAACTGATCTACTGTCCCAGTTCCAGGAAATTTCCCTTTGGTCCTACACACTCTCTTCTGGATGTCACTTGAACTGCTCCCTCCATCTTCCTCCCCAGTTATCTGAGGACTACTCCCCAATTCATGTGAGGCCCTAGAGCTTTCTCCCATGATTCCAAATGAGGTTGTGTCCTGATTTTGCATATAGAATAATTCACTCTTGGCTCAGCTAAACAAGGAATTATTTGCTCTGTGGCTTTATTGGGAAAAAAATACAGAGAACTGGAAAAAGCTCTGAAACCACAGTTGTTCTTTATTATAATCCAGGATCAAATTCTTAGGCACAGATATTACCCACAGATACCCCAGGGGTGTGAGCTTCTTTTATGATGGTCTTGCAGACTTTAGAAGTTATTGTAATTATGTTTGCTCAGCTGTTCCTGCAGCTTTCACCAGTACACTACTGCTGACAAGCTAAAAGGAAGCTTTTCTGTGGATTCCATAGCACTTTTGGTTAAGGTTAGAATCTGTTTCTAAGTGCTTATAGAGCTTTTATGTCCCCAAATAGGTGGATTTTCCAAAATTACAGTCTCGTCTATTGAAGACCGTCAGCTTCAAAATTCCATCATCCTTTGACCGAGAGCTGCTGGAGGTCTGCCCTGATATCTCCCCATCTCTAAAGTAGTAAGGCAATGAGGCCTCCTTGGCATATGTTGAAGGGGTCTCAGAGATGACCTAGACCCACCATTTACTTCACTGATGAGAAACTGAGACCTATGGAGACAGTTAGTTTGTGATGGATCCAGAACTAAGCCCAGAGTTCCTAGCCTGAATTTCATTATTCTTTCCACTCTACAGAATATGTGAGGAGGAAAGTCAGAGAGGTAGGAGATATCCATAAAGGCTGCAAAATAGCACAGTTCTGGGTGAGAAGGGCAGCAAATCCAGAGGACACTGAAAGGCCACGGGTTTAAGAATTGCCAGATAGATTCCTGCCGTGGAAATGACACAGTGCCCCCCCAAAGCCTGATAACGTGTCTGCAGAGTGTCCCAAGAGCAACATTTCCTAAGCAATCCAGGCCACCATTAGTTCCCCAGGGCCAGACATAACTTCTGAGCAAAGAGGGTGATTCTGAAGGAAGGGCTCTCTTCCTCTCCAGCAGAGCTGTGAGATGCAGAAATCAATGAAGCAAAGGAGCCAGGACTGAAGCCGGACATTCCTCCTGGGTAGACAGAGAGGGAGAAGGAGCCTACAGAGAAGATGGGGACAGCCCTAGGGAGGCAGGATTTGAACTAGGTCATGGCTGAGTGTGGGAACCTAAGACCCTCAAGAAATAGGGCCAAACATGCCAAATTCTGCTGGAATCAGAGGTACAGGCTGTAGAGGATTGGAAAATGTTACTCATCCAGTTTGTTGTGATGGGAGCAGAGCCAGATTGTAAGGGAAGAAGTGAGAGGTTTGTGAGAGGGTGGGGCAGCAAGAATTTATTACTTTTAAGAAGCTGGTTGCAGCATTATTTATCCAAAACATGGAGCAACCTAAGTGTCCATTGACAGATAAATGGGTGAAAAACAGGTAACATATATATATATATAACATATATATATTATATGAATATATATGGCATATATATGTATCATATTAAAATAAATATTATCTAGCCAAAAAAATATTATTTAGCCACAAAAAGGAGGCCGTCTTGCCATTTGGACAACATGGATGGACCTTCAGGGCATTATGCTAAGTGAAATAAGTCTGATAGCGAAAGACAAGTACCGTATAATCTCACTTATACATGGAATCTAAAAACAAAACAAAACAAAAAACAAAGCTCATAGATACAGAGAACTGATTGGTGGTTTCCAGAGGCAGGAGACTGGTGGTGGGCAAAATAGGTGAAGGGGGTCAAAAGGGACAAACGTCCCGTTATAAGATAACTTAAGTCCTAGAAACGTATGTATAACATGATGACTACAGTTGACGATACTGTTTTGTACTTGAAACTTGCTAAGAGCATAGATCTTAAAAGTCCTCATTATAAGAACAAAAAATGGAAACAACCTGTGGTGATTATATTACCTAGACTTACTGTGGTGATCATTTGGTAACATATACAACTAACAGATCATTGCGTTGTACACCTGAAACTACTATAATGTTACATGCTAATTATATCTCGATTGGAAAAAAAGCAGCCTGCTGTCGAGAGGAGATGACATCTAAGGAGGTCTAACAGATAATCTTGGTGTTTACCAATAACAGTTCAATATATGATTTTGAGACTTACATGATACAAGGTCTGGGGAAGCTTCTCCCTTCAAGGAAGGGACTTGGAGAAAATTTGCCTTCTCTTGTCAGGAGCTGTAGAAGATCTAAGAGAGAGTAGGGGATCCTTGGTGGCCCTAGTTATAGTCTCAGGCCCTTTTGCCTCAGGCAGAGGATAGGCAACTGCACTTTTGTTTCCATAAGGGAATGAATGAATGAATGAATGCTTGGAATGACATTTCTGAAAGATTACCAACTCCTGATGTAAATCGTGTAAGGAGCAGTCAGAGACTGAAAGCCCAGGGTTGAAGCGGAAGAGATGTGGGGGGAATTGAGGGTTGGTCTCTCGGGTCTTGCAAGGCCCCAAAAATGAAAGGAGGGGAGTTGAACTCCCCACTGGCAGTGGCTTCTGAATTCCCCGCCTTGGGACTCCATGAGGAATGTGCTTTTGTTTCTATCACAGCTTACTAATTGTGTCTTAAAGTATGCCCAGCAAGGCATGGGAATGTTGCCTATGAAAACATTCTGCTGTTATTTGAGCTTTCAGTTCAACAGATGGAAACCCGGAGAAACTAGATGGCTCTGTTAACAGGGGACATTTTCAGATGTTTGATATGTATTGTCTTTTGCTGCCCATTCCAATAGGACCAAGCAATGGGTACAAGCAGAACTGTAGTGTTCTGAGTGAAGACTCATGTCTCTTTTTCTCTGAGGCAGGGCAAATGGGACCAGGAAGAGCTGGGCTACTTGCCAGATGGTCAAAGGACAACTGTTCGATCTTTGGGGAGGTGGTAGTAGGAGATGGAGCCCGGTCAGTCGTAGAGTAGCCTATAATATTGCCAGGAGGTCTTTAGTCTTCCATTATATGGCCCTCTGGTGGTGCAGCATGAATTCAAAGCCTGGATCTGACATGAGCTGTGCCTTGTACAATTTCCTGGATATCCCAGATGTTGGTTTCCTTGGCGGTATCCTGACCCAGCTCTTATCTCCAGATGGTCACGGAGTATATTGAAGGTACAGAGTCCATGGCTCCGGGGGAGATAGACCTGGGTTCTAACTCCAGCAGAGCCATTTACTAGCTATGGCACCTTGGGAGAAATCCCAGACCTCGCCCGCAGACCTGCTGAACCAGAATCTGTGGGAGTAGAGCATACATCATCAGTAAGCTTTCCAGATTTCTTAGACATTCTAAAATGTGAGACCACTATCTCAAGGTTTGCCCTTTTCCCATCCTTTTCTATCCATGTTCTTAACATCAGTTTCTTGTAGTAAATTCTTTTTTTAAAAGACCTTATTTATTTATTTGATAGTGAGAGAGAGCACAAGCAGGGGGATTAGCAGGCACAGGGGGAGGGAGAAGCAGACTTCCTGCTGAGTGGGGAGCCCTAAGCAAGGCTCAATCCCAGCACCCTAGGACCATGACCTGAGCCCAAAGTAGACGCTTAACCGAATGAGCCACCAGGTGCCCCTCTTGCAGTAAATTCTTAATTTAAGCTCTGAAAGCAAGTGGTTTTTATTTGCTTGTTTTTAGCCTAAGGAGCTGGACTCTTTAGAGAGAAGAATTCAAAGGTCACTGATCTTGGATAAGAAAAAAAAAAAACTTCTTTTCAGTGACCGCAAGCTGAAGTCAAGCATTTCCTTCCATTAGGAACATAGGCAAGAAACTCCAGCCAAGCAATAGCTGTGCCTCTGACTCTTCCACCATGAGAAACACAGATATTTTCAGAGCACATTACAGTTGTTGCAGACATCTTTAAAGATCATACTCTCATCAGGACTTTGACATGATGGTAGCTATGAGTAAATAAAGAGGGACATATATTGTACCACAATTTTAAAAAATTACTTTAAGCTTTTGCACAGCAAAGGAAACAGTCAACAAAACCAAAAGACAACTGACAGAATGTGAGAAGATATTTGCAAATGACATATCAGATAAAGGGCTAGTATCCTTCGGGAACACCCATCGGGCATCTGCTGGAGCACCCTGGCTGTGGAGAAACTCCTCTGTGGAAACAGAAAAGGAAGACCAGATATTGGGGTGTCCCTCTTATCATCGATCCATGGGTCTGCGGGGGATTCGGTGCACGCAGACACCCTGTCCTATCCAGGTGCTCCATCTCCAGGAGAGCTGGACGCAAACACAATTAATTAGCCTGACAACGATAACAGCAGCAGCAGCTTTGTAAATATCTCCTCATTTAAATCTTGGAGGACCCAACAACATGCATGACATCAATGTCATTTTACAATCATAGGAGGGGACATGATAAAAAGTAGTTCACCCGCACTTGCATTATCTGTCTAGTAACTGTTAGTAACATAATATCTGCTCTGCTCAGTAACTGCTGGATGCTGGAGACCAGGAGGTAACGAACTACGTGCAGTGAGTTACAGATGGTGTAATGGGCAGGCAGTCAGGTGCAGGTGTTGCAGGCATGCAAGCTCCTGCAAAGGAATCCCAGGGTCAGAGTTCTAACTCCACCCCCGTATGCAATGACTTTTCTGTGCCTCTGTCTGCATCTGAATCAAGGAGATAACAGTGCCTTCCTCATTGGGAAGTGCGGAGGACAAAAGGAGATAATCTATGAAAGCATTTAGCACATAGTAAATTCAACATATGTCAGTCATTTTTACCATAATTCGTAATTCTGTATTTGTTACGAGAAGCATCAGGAAGTTGATTATCTCCGAAGTCTTTGAAGATAAGAAGGTAGAACATTCCGGCCATGCCTTTAAAAAAAAAAAAAAACAACTGAAAAGTAATTAATTCAGACTGGTTTTAGTATGCATCTCTTGAGTTTGCCTATGCATCATATGCTCTTTTCCCCTGGTAAAAGCACCCAACTTTGCTTCGGGCAATGGCCCTTCCCCATGCCATGGGGTGCTGACTTGGTGCCTCCTCATCCCAGGCCACAGGGACTCATTTCTGTTTCTCTCTGGATTTGCTAAATTCATGGGGTAAGCAGCTGGACTGTTGACAATCCTTTTACCTGCACTATTGAGAGAGCTTGCTCAAGGCATGGAGAGCAAGACAGAGCTGCGAGATCATTTGAACTTCTGGATCCATATGTCCCTGAAACTGGACACACACCAGAGACTCCTGACTTATGATTGAACAGTTCTCTTTTCTGCTTATCCTATTTGAATTCAGTTTCCATCTTTGTCATTGAAAGAAGACTCTGAATATAGTTATATATCCCTAAGTTCTGGGTATACTTCAGTTTCATATTTTATTACTTACACAATATTTTTGTCTGCTCACTGCTTACAAATATAATAATAATAATAATAATAATAATAATTCCTATACCTGATCTCCCCGCCCGCCTGACAACAATTATCAGGTTAAATAACTTGTTTAAAGAATAAGGAGCAGAGATGGGATTTAAACTCAAGTTTGATTGTAACTCTGAGAGTTTTCTACTATAGCAAGCCTCCTTTTCACCTTGAGGTAAAAATGCTTTCCATCTGAACACATCTTTGACTTTATGATGAAAATCAATGAATGAGCAGCTTAATTTAGCAAAATTCACTTTAATTTTTTTTAAGGTCAAATCCTTTTTGAGAATTGTAACTGGAAGTGGTACTTTATATTACATCATTCAAGTCCAACCTGTCAGTCACAACAAAGTCCTTGTTTCCAAGAGAAAAATGTGAAATTAGTGCATATTTTACAGTGACTTCTATGCAAGGTAAACTAGGAGAGAATAGAGCTGGAAGTGTCCTTTGCCTTCAAGTAGCTTGACCTCCAGTGGGAAAAATTCACATACAATGAACTACACCTCTTGCAGGCCAGTTAGATATATGCTACCATCAGCACAAATAGTGGGCTCTAGCCACAAAGAAAGGAGCAAGTATTAGTGGGAGAGGGTACCTCAGGGAAGGAAGACTTCAGGGAGGGGGAGCTGGTGAGCTATGTCTTCAAGCATGAGAATTCCTCGGAAGTATGTGTACTCAGGTGATCCAAGAATTCACAGTCAAACTGGATCCTAAAGCACTCCAGGTTTTCACTGTGGGCCTTGCCATCTTTAAACACTGTGCTGGGAGCAGGAAGACAACAGGAATGTGGGCAATCCCAGCCTCAAAGTACTGCCAGTTTGGTGGAGACAGAGCAACAAGGATATGCAGCATAAAGCTATGAGTGTGAAACTAGGGGTAGGTGTGGTGTGCAGTGGGAGTGTGTGGTCCTGTCTCCCGTGGTCAGGACATCTCAGATGGCATCTGAGGGGTGAGTGCAGAGAGTGCCACAAGGGGGCACTCTACAAGACTGTGGAGCAGTGGAAGCCAGTCCAGAAAACTATGGATAACACAACTTATTGGGGGGAATAATCAGTGGTTTGCTAGAGCATTTCCAGGTGGTCTGGAGCCAGGAGAGGCAGTGGGGGAATATGCAGGGCCCAGAAGGAGCTGGGCACTGAGGAATATAGGAAGGATTTGGGATTGCCTCCATCCCTCCCCTACCTTTGGTATTAGCATAAATGTGAAGAATTTCCCTTCTGGGAAATGGATTAGAGGCTTGGACAAAGGATTCCAGCTGTCTCTCACTTTTTTTTTCTTTTTATTATGTTATGTTAGTTACCATACAGTACATCATTAGTTTTTGATGTAGTGTTCCATGATTCATTATTTGCTTCTAACACCCAGTGCTCATTATAACATGTGCCCTTAATACCCATCACTGGGCTAACCTATCCCCCCACCATCTCCCTCTGAAACCCTGAGATTGTTTCCCAGAGTCAGTAGTCTCTCATGGCTCATCTCCCCCTCTGATTTTCTCCTCTTCAGTTTTCCCTTCCTTCCCTTAATGTCCTCCATGCTATTCCTTATGTTCCACATATGGGTGAAACCACATGATAATTATCTTTCTCTGCTTGACTTATTTCACTCAGCATAATCCCCTCCAGTTCCATCCATGTTGATGCAAATGGTGGGTATTCATCCTTTCTGATGGCTGAGTAATATTCCATGGTATATATGAACCACATCTTGTTTATCCAGTCTGTTGAAGGGCATCTCAGCTCCTTCCACACTTTGGCTATTGTGGACATTGTTGCTATGAACATTGGGGTGCATATGCCCCTTCTTTTCACTACATCTGTATCTTTGGGGCAAATACCCATTAGAACAATTCCTGGGTCATAGGGTAGCTCTATTTTTTAACTTTTTGAAGAACTTCCACACTGTTTTCCAAAGTGGCTGTACCAACTTGCATTCCCACCAACAGTGTAATAAGGTTCCTCTTTCTCCACATCCTCTCCAACATTTGTTCTTTCCTGCTTTGTTAATTTTGGCCATTCTAACTGGTGTAAAGTGGTATCTTAATGTGATTTTGATTTTAATTTCCCTGATGGCTAATGATGGTGAACATTTTTTCATGTGTCTGTTAGCCATTTGTATGTCTTCTTTGGACAAGTCTCTGTTCATGTCCTCTGCCCATTTCTTGATGGAATATTTGTTTTTTGGGTGTTGGGTTTGATAAGTTCTTTATAGATCTTGGATACCAGCCCTTTATCTATAGTGTCATTTGCAAATATCTTCTTCCATTCCATGGGCTGCTTCTTAGTTTTGTTAACTGTTTCCTTTGCTGTGAGGAAGCTTTTTATCTTGATGAAGTCCCAGAAGTTCATTTTTGCTTTTTTTTCCCCTTGCCTTTGGAGATATGTTTTACAAGAAGTTGCTGTGGCCAATGTCAAAAGTGTTACTGCCTATGTTCTCTAGGATTTTGATGGATTCCTGTCTCACATTGAGGTCTTTCATCCATTTAGAGTTTATCTTTGTGTATGGTGTAAGAGAATGGTCGAGTTTCATTCTTCCATATATAGCTGCCCAATTTTCCCATTTATTTTACTTCCCATTTATTGGAGAGATTGTCTTTTTTTTTTTTTCCCATTGGATATTTTTTCCTGATTTGTCAAAGATTAGTTGAGCATAGAGTTGAGGGTCTATTTATGGGCTCTCTATTCTGTTCCATTGATCTCTGTGTCTGTTTTTTGTGCCAATATCATGCTGTCTTGGTGATCACAGCTTTATGATATAGCTTGATCAGGCAATGTGATGCCCCCGGCTTTGTTTTTCTTTTTCAACATTTCCTTGGCAATTCAGGGTCTTTTCTGGTTCCATACAAATTTTAGTGTTGTTTGTTCTGGCTCTTTGAAAAATGAGGGATGGTGTTGAAAGTATAGATTGCTTTGGGCAGCGTAGACATTTTCACAATATTTATTCTTCTAATCCATAAGCATGGAATGTTTTTCCATCATTTGTGCCTTCTTCCATTTCTTTTTTAAATGTTCTGTAGTTTCTAGAGTACAGATCCTTTACCTTTCTTGTTAGGTCTATTCCTAGCTATCTTATGGGTTTGGGTGCTATTGTAAATGGAATCAATTCCCCAATTTCTCTTTCTATAGTTACATTGTTTGTGTATAGAAAAACAACTGATTTCTGTCCGGGCGGGGGGCGGGGGGACCAACTGTTGTATTGATGGTTGACCACCAGGGGGCAGAAGAAGATAAAAATTCTTCTCAGAAAGCTCCTTGCGTATTGGAGTATTGGCCTCCCTAGTTCTTTTTCCAGCTTTCTGTCTCTGTATGCTCTGTTTCAGGCAAACTCCCTCAGGAGAGGTATTAGAGGAAATTACAGTGCAATTTTTGAAGCAGGAGGGTTGAGCAATGATTCTCAAGGTGTGGTTCCCAGATTCCTGGGGGTCACTGAGACCTTTTCAGGGAGGATATGAAGTCAAACTATTTTCACACAATATCATGACTCAAGATACTGACACCAAGCTCTTAGTAGTTAGTGGATTCTTCATCATCACACGTTTGCGGAAGAGGGAAAATTTTACCTAAAAATGGCCTTAATCAAGCAGTAAAATGATTAATTTTATCAAATGTTGACCCTTGAATTCATGTTCTTTTAATATTCAGTGTGACAAAATGGGAATACAAATAAAGTAGTCTTGTTGCAAAGTAGAATAATCATCTTGAAGAAAAATGCTCATGCAGCCTGAAAAGAGGAGTCCCTTTCTTTGGCAACAGCATTTTTGCTTTAAAAAATAATAATAATTAAAAGGTCTGGCAAACAAATTATGGTTTTTCAAACTTCAGTATTTGGCAGATATTTTCTCAAAAATAAAGTGTATTCCTTTAAGGACTACAACTAACAGTATTTGTGCCAGTATTTGTGATAAAATTTGAACTTTCAAGTGATAATTAGAAATCCAGAAAACTTGCATCTATCACAGTGAGTTTCACAGGTTCTCCATATCTGAAGACTCTTCTGATTAATTTGATGATGGTAGCGATGCTAATGAATTTGATGTTTTATATTGTGTAATTAAATGTGCCAAAAATTTGGAGATCTGTATAACTTAGCGAACCACTATATTACCTTATGTATGGTAAAAGGTCTCAAAGTGCAAGGTAGCTCAATGGATTTCAATGTAACAGAGTACAAAAAAGTTCATTGATATGGTTTGAGATTCTATATTGTTACTAATCTTTAAGAAACTAACATTCGGCAGTTAGGTGTAGTATAAGAGATCAAGAGCGGTAGGCAGAGTGCCTGGCTGACTCTGTCAGAGGAACATGTGACTCTTGATCTTGGGGTGTGAGTTTGAGCCCCGGGTTGGGTGTAGAGATTACTAAAAATTAATTAATTAACAAACTTTAAAAGACAGAAAAAAGAGCCACAGCAAGTCTGAGAAGCTGTTGAAACACCTCTTCCTTTTCCAGTTATTTATCTGGGGGAGGCTGGATTTTTTTTGACGTGCTTCAACCTAAACAATAGAGCACAAACAGACTGAATGTAGAAGCAGGCATATGAGACTCTGATAACCAATAACCACAAACTCTACTATGTTTTGAATAGATATTCAAGGGATAGGATATCTTGATTTGTTCCCTGTCATTTAATTACTACAGAGAAGCTTCCTTCTTTGTCTACAAACTTTCCTCTTTAGAAAACAAAATACCTTGGCCAAGATAATTTTACTAGGCTTTGCTATCAGCAGTATGATTCTGTCACCTTACACTGTAAATATTTTGTCATTTATAAATACCACACACTCAAATACCAACACAGTCCGCTCAAATACCCTAAGGAAAATGAGGTCAAGATGGGATTTACCCTTAGTCATAGAGCACCTAGCCAGAGCCTAACAAGAACCCTGGCTTTATGATTCAGGGTCGTTTGCTGCCTCATTACACTGCTTACTCTGGAAAGTAGTTCTCCACAGGCAGTTTGTTAGAGGAGGGAGGGGAGAAATGAAAGAGGCCAGTCAACTCTGCATTTGAGAAAACCCAAATGTATCATATACCCAAAGGCAGGACTGAAGAGAGTGGGACTCTTGGGTGAGGTAGGAGGCAGGTCCAAACTATATGCAAACAGTTCTGATTCTTTATTCAAGTGACTCAGAATTGTGGGAATAGGGATAAAATCCTATTTGCTTCGTATTCAGAGATTGTGCTCCTTTTCTTTGAACCTTCAAGAGGGCACTTGAGTTTTTAATCTCTGCCAAGTAAGAAAAGTAGCCTAATAACTAACTGGTCATGGGGTACTGGGCTTCCTTTTATTTTTTGTTTCTATTTTTTTATTTGTTAGAGATTTTTATTCTTAAGTAATCTCTATACCAAACATGGGCTCAAACTCACAACCCCAAGATCAAGAGTCTTGTGCTGTACCAACTGAGCCAGCCAAACGTGTCTGGGCTTCCATTTAAATTGCTGTGTCTTCACTCTATCCATTTGGTATAGTTTTGTTCCAAGTATAAACAGACAAGCAGAGTAAAATCAAGGGAGGGAAGCTATGTGTACAGTCAGAATGATGATTTTTCTAGAAGCAGAGTAGTTTATTCTTCTATTCTGTTTTCCTCCTTTATATGACTAAAGACTTGGCAACTTGAACAATATTTACATTTGTATGGCTCCTCTCAGTTTTCAGAGTAGTTTCATAACATTCGTCCACTGAGCCTCAGAAGCTTAGGTCTACCAGGAAAGTAGGCTAAGTGTTCCTGGCGCATGGTGCCTCTGGTAAGCCGAGTTGTTTAAAGGGGAGATAAAAGGTCCCTCTAGACTGCCTGCACAATGAGCTGGTGGGATGGAGAGGAACTACCCCAGGGCAGCCCCCCCTCACCCATAGGTCCGGTCCCACTGTCCACTTGGAGAAGAGGAAGCAGCAGAACTCAGCACTCATCAGACCAAGGAACTAGTGTTTCTGATTCAGTTCATTCAGGGCATAGCTTGAGAATATGTATTTTAATCAAATTCCCAATAAATATTTCTGGTCACGGGGCAACACTTGAGAATCTCTGCTTTAACTCACACAATATACGTTTGCAGATTTGGTCCACAATCTTGTTGCAAGGATGGGTGGCATCCATGTCCATGAAGGGACCCACCTTTTATGAATGGATCTTTTTAAGGCTGAGGAAGATGAGTCGGGATTAAGTGATTTGTCCAAGGTTACATTGATAGAGATTTGGTATAGTCTGAAGTAGCAAGGTCTTTGCTAAGGCCATTAGTCTTTTGTAACTTTCTTTACTAGCAGACACAGATGATTGGCAATTGTTACAAAGTGTTCAATAAACATATGTTTAGTTGAACTTTTGGCTGAGCATGATCTAAGGAAATAGGAAAGGAGAAAGAATCCTTATTTTTATTCATGACACCTTGTGGGAGATAGAAATGTCCTTCCTTATACTTGAGAACATCAAGGATAGAAACATAAAATACTTAATCTCAGCTTCTTTAGAAGAGCATGTCTACATTAAATGCTGTTGGGCTCTAAAGATAGTCAGTTTCAACACAAATTAATAAAAAACATTTTTATTCACTGTGAGAAATCTCTCTGTTGGGGCTGTAAATAAGATCTGGTCTTTGACTTAAAGGAATGTCTAGTTTAGTGGGAAAAAGCAGAATGTTCATAATTAACTCCAGTGTTACACCAGATGGAATGTGATACATATAACTTGGAGCTCTGAACTGTACAGAGCAGGGAGCCAGAGGAGAAAAAGAAGTTTCACTTTGCAGCATTAATGAAAGATTTGTGGAGTATGTGGCATCTGAACTGAGCCTCTAAAAGGTAAGAGGATCTTGTCTGGTAAAGATAAAGGGGAAGAATCTTCTGGGCAGAGAAAATTGCTTGGGAAAGGATGCAGGTAAGCCCACCACTTGCTTGAGGAGTAAATACTTTTCCGTGTGGCCTGGGAAGGGCACACACAGGCAGTGTGAGATACTGCTGAAATGTCAGTGGAACAGTCAGGAATGATGGGGCAGTTTTGGGCCAGAAGAGACATGATCAGAGGCGAGCTTTGGGGAACGTAGCTGTGGTACATGGCAGTATAGAGGATAGGTGGAAGGGACAAGAAGAGACCAGCTAGGAGGACACTAAAGAATTTGACATGAGTGAGAGAATGGATTTTGAGTCTTTTGTGGTAAACTTGGTTTCAACTCACTACCTCTCTTACCTTAGGCAAAATGTAACTCTCTTCAGACTTCAGTTTTCTCATCTGTGAAGAGAGGGTCAATACTGGCTAAAATCTGTCTACTGCAAACTTTCTGTGATTCTGGGAATCTGATTTGTCCTCTGTTGCAGATCTAATTCTGGATGACTTGGGTCACTTTTTTTTTTTTTTTTAAGATTTTATTTATTTATTTGTTAGAGAGAGAGAGAGAGAGCACAGGCAGACAGAGAGGCAGGCAGAGGCAGAGGCAGAGGGAGAAGCAGGCTCCCTGCTGAGCAAGGAGCCCCATGTGGGACTCAGTCCCAGGATGCTGGGATCATGACCTGAGCCAAAGGCAGCCGCTTAACCAACTGAGCCACCCAGGCGTCCCGACTTGGGTTACTTTTTAATCCTTCAATTATGCTACCATGATGGTGGCTCCATTTGGAATCACAAAGTTGAAATAAAATACAACTGAAGGTCCCGCTGGATCTGGCCTTAGTTTGAGGTAGAAGTATGAAGATGGAGTTTTTATTCAAAACTGCCTTATTTAGAACTTATTTCAACCATATCAACTTCTCAAGTAGGGCTGATTTGCAACAGAGAAAATTTTGTCTTGCTGAGTTTACAAACTCATGGGACAGGAAGCAGATTTCAACTCTGAAAATGTGGTAGGTTACTTAGGTTACTTCTTATAAACACAAGGGTTTGCATCAGGGGTAGAGACCAGATTTCATGATGATGACTGGAAATATTAGGGAACAGATGAATCACATAATACATCACTTCAGCCGGAAATTGAATGTGTCCTACTGTTAAGAGTTTATCTCAAAATGTTTTGTGAAATCTAAGGGAGCTGGAGGAACCCTCAGCCCAAGGTGTGGGATGTGTGGGATGTCATGGTCTATGTAGCATAGACTCCAGCCAGAAGACCAAATGTGGCCTTTTGTTCTCTCCTGGGGGATGGGAAGGATATGGAAAACAATGCTCTGGCCATGGAGAAGATTCAAGGGAATAAAAATGAATCATCGCTGGCCGCCAGGAAACACTAGGAGTTCTCTAAGCGGAATGAGATCCTCCTGTACCTTGGGTGGGAGGAAAGGGAGTGAAGGGAAACACCAGCTGGTGGGGGAAATAGATGGAAGCTGGAGAAAGGGACCGGGCAGCAGGCCTGAGGCTTGCACCCAGCAACCACCGCAAGGGAACAAATCCAAAAGTGA
This sequence comes from Taxidea taxus jeffersonii, assembly GCA_003697995.1. NCBI lineage: Eukaryota > Metazoa > Chordata > Mammalia > Carnivora > Mustelidae > Taxidea > Taxidea taxus. The sequence goes on along the minus strand of ML109792.1, from coordinate 175,057 downwards.
GTGAGATTATGCTGGTTTCCTGTGGTGTCCCTTAGGGAGGGTTCTTTTTTTTTTTTTTTTTTCCCCTTTGAGTTGCCTCTGGTGATTTCTTAATCAGCTGCCCCAGCCCCCCGCCTCCACCCTTTGCAGTGTCATCTGCATAAAAATGTGGAGAATGCGAGCAACTATTCACGCGTGTCCGGAAGGGCTCTGGGAATTATGAGGCTGCACGTGTAGCCTGCCACACAAAGGGTCTCCAACCAGCAGGCTGGGAACATAAACTGCTGCCCTAGGCAAGGGAGGCCCAAGGGTCAAGGGACATCTGGAGCCGGGTCCAGGCCCTAAACTGAGACTTTGGAAGAATTTCAGACACATCCTGCTCCTTGCTGGACCCTGAGGCATGGGATTTGGGCTGGATTCTCTCTTGCTTCTTGTGTTTCCTTACTTAATTAAATGAGTTATTTTTTAAGCATCCTTCTATCTCTCCATTTATTTCAGGCTTCTTTAGTGTTTCTAAAGCTTTTGAAACCTTTTTTGTTAATGGCATTTTCAAACAAACAAAAAAAAATAGAGAGGAGAGTATATTGAAACTGTACCACCTAGCTTCAGTATTTATCAATATTTTGCCAAATTTGTTTCAGTTATGTCTCCTCCACCTTTTCTTTTTATCTAGAATATATGGTACTAAAGCAAATACCAAATATCATATCATTCCAATTGTAAAAATTTTAGAATGTATTTTTTAAGTAAGGTGTAGGCCCAACATGGGTCTTGAACTCAAGACCCTGAGATCAAAAGTCACATGCTCTACCAACTGAGTCAACCAGGGACCCTAGATAAGGACTCTTTTTTTAACATAACAATACTATCATATATATAATAAAATTAGTAATTTTTGAATATCATATAGTAATGGATAAAAACCAAATACATTTCTTATTATACCACAAAATCCACACGTAATATATATTGGTTCCTCTCTCTCTCTCTCTCTCTTTTTCTTAAGGCATTTATTTGTAGGAGAGACTGGGTCCTAAGTTTCTATAGAATTTTCCACATCCTAGGTTTGGCTCATTGCATCTTTGTGGTATTTTTCCCAGGATCCCTACTTCCTTTTCATTAGGAAATGTTATTTAGAGACTACCATCTGGGCATGAGGGATAGTCTTTGCCAATGAATTGTCATTGTTTTATAGATTTAGATTTTTCAGAGCAAATAGCAAGAAAATATTTATTTTTGAAAATGAGAAAAACTAAGTTCCTAATATTTCCAATTTGAATTCATGGTGGCAGGGTTTTTACTTAGTTGATTTTATATTTGTATCTTATTTCTTTTTTGCTGAAAAACTTGGCTTCTATGATTTAACAAAATTACTTATTAAATCTAGTTCACAACATGTTTAACATAGGTTAAGATTTTCTTGCAGTAATTCTGTGGGAGCCGTATGATCTCTTATGTCTCTGAGGATATCAATTATAGTTCTTTTTTGCATTAGTGTTTTCTTTATTCCCTTTATTTTTTCATTTTCACTACCTAGAGTTTCTTAAATATCTGAATGGAATCTTGGGTATTGATTCAAAAATAAGAGATACTAAAACATCAATATTACTAATAACAATAAGATTACTGTTAAAATTAAAATATATATTTCATATATATTTAATATATATAAATATTTTAAAATATATAAAATATATATAAATATAATATATTAAAATAAGAGTATAAAATCAAAGAAATTAAGTAAAAATCTCATAATCTTCCATTTGAATAGGAAATATCAGCATGAATTCATTTTTTCCTTAAAATAAATAAAAAATACATATTTCATTGCTCTGTCCTTAAAAAGGCTGAGAAGCAATGATAATTCTATAGTAATATGCACAAAAAGCATTCAGATTCTGATCTCTAAACACCATTTCCCGCTAAGAGAAACCAGAACTCTTTGAAAAAGTGCCTGGTTCCAAGCCCAGCGCAGGAAATTAACAGGTAAGTCTGGGACATCATTTTTATGTCAAGGAAGAAATAAAGAAGCCTTTCAAAACAAATGGAATCACATCAAAAGGACACAAAAGCCCCCTTTGAGACTCCCATTTGCCAAAGATGGGGCAATTTGAGCATGAGAAAGAATCAGATATATAAAAATTCCTGAGTTTATAATGGTCTTCAAAAATACTTCATTGGTCATCTTTGGAGGTTGCTGGGGTACCAAGTCATTACTCAAAAATGTATTGAGAAGGAAAATATGAAAGATTTATCCTGCCTTTCCTGTATGTACTGTATTTCAGCGTAACCAAATTTTTGATGTGGAAAAAGTCCTTGTAGAGTAATTCCAACCAGTGAATGCAGAAAAAAATGACAGAATTCAAAAAGCATCATTTTGTACCCCCTAGTGATCTAGGCAATGATCATTGTCAGTGTTTGCTAAAACAATTAGGTTAAAAGTTGACGAAGAACTTCATAATGGAAGTATTATCTGAACCCACTGATCCATCTTGGCATCATTAAAACAATTGGACTATATAATGATGTCTTATAGTAAGAAAAACACAACACCACTTGGGAAAATCCTGAATGAGACATTCTATAAGTCAGGTGAGCTAGTTTCTCCATAAAATAATGGCATAAAAAATAGAGGTATGAATCATTACAGAATAAAAGATATTTATGAGATACAACAACCAAATGCAATGCATGGATCTTGTTTGAATCGTGCTTTGAACAAACTCACTATAAAATACATCTTTGAGATAATGAGAGAAATTTGAATATAGGCTGAGTATTCAATTATATAAAAGAATTATTTTAAGTTGCATTATAATGGCATAAGTGCCATTTTTTAAACTTTTGATCAGCAAAAGATAGATGCATATTGAAGTATTTCTAAATGGGTTTAAAAATTGGTGAAACTGGGTAATAGGTACATGTGAGTTCCTTATACTGTTCTTTCTAAGTTCAAAATTTTCTACCATTTAGGTTTTTAAAAAATAAAAAGAAAAGTTCTTGGTGAATAGTTGAAATCTAAGTTATCTCTAAATTTGTTTTTAAACAAAACAAATCTTGGTTAACATAGAACAGGGGCAAAAAAAGAAAACTGGATATTTCCAAAAGAAAATTTAAATGAACAAAATAATCTGACAAACTATCTCCTCTACTTCGGTCTTGCTTGATTTCTCTGTTGTCACTACCAGTGTTCTCCATCTCAACTCCCTCTCTTCCATATGATTCCGGTAACACACAAATTCTGATTTTTCTGTCTCTTTTTTCCCAAAACTACCTCCCTTCTGTCTGTTTTTGTAATGCCACGTAATCCATGCCATGGTGCAATTTCCCACGATTAATGTGATTTGTAGGACTTCAGTTTGTCTTCTGTGGTTATGGGTTAGATTTATTTTTCCTGCAGTCACTAACGGAGGCACCTGAATTACACAAGGAAATCCTGTTTGGATCGTAGTCCAGGTTGGGGCACAGTTCACTCCTTCTAAGCTAGGTTGGCTCTTCTCCAGTGGTGAATCTTGACTTTGTCACTTCTTCCCTGACATGGAAATATGAGGCCTCTTTTTCTCCCAAGCCTATTACCCACCATTTACTTACTATAGTGACTTTACGCAGAAATGAACTTTTGATTTCTGAAAACTAGCCTTTTTCACAACACTGCTAACTTGGCTGTCTGAAGAATGAGAACTCTCCCAGGACAGACTTCTCCTTCTTTTCAGAGGCAAGAGCTGGGGGTGGGCTAGGGAGGGGGGGAGAAACAAATGAGCCTTGTGTTCTGCCCTTAAGGTCAACAGATTGAATGTGGCCTTGTGTGTGTCGTGAATGTACAGTACATGACATCATGCATATTCAGTGGGCTTTTCCAGCTGACAGAGTCCCACTCATAACCAAAACTCTCTTTTTAAAAAGACTCTCCTCTGACTTTTTTTTTTTTCTCCTCTGACTTTTGAGGTTATTTTTCTATCCTGGTGCTTTCCCCTTTCTCTCTCTTTTTTTTCATTCATGCCCATGATTCTTCTTCCTTCTGACTTGCTCTCTTTTCCCCCTCTCCTCTCCTCAATTCTGGGCTCCTTTTTCTGACCTTTCCTTTCTTTTTCTCTCCTTGACTTTCCCTGCTGTCCCTTCCCACCTTTTCCCTGCCTCTCCCTGTTGCCCTTTCCATTCTTCATGCATAAAACTAATAAAGATACCTGACCTCAACTTCCAGTTTTAGGAGGGTAAATTGAAACCTTCTCTATCACTTTCACCCACAATTCCAATCCTGCATCTCCAACAGACTAATTGGTATTTATATTTGGAGATCCTGTTAGTAAATCCAAAATAAAACTTAGAATCTCCCAAAGAGATTCTCCCTCCCATTTTCTTTCATGTTGTGAGTGACACTTCTGGTCTCCAAGTTGCCCAGATGTGGAGCCTCAGACCCATCTCTTATTCTTTCCTTAACCAGTCTATTGAGACATCGTTATTCTCTCAATCTTTGAAATGCATCCTCGCCCATCCCTCCTCACCATTTCTACCAGCACCACAGTGATCTGGGCCCTTGTTGTCCTGAATTATAATAATGACTCCTCTACAGTCTATTCCCCCCTTTATTCATTTTTCCCCCTTGGGTCCCCTGTGTCCAATGTCACCCCAGATGATTCTTGCTCAAACACTGCATGGCTTATCCCATACCTAAAATGTTGTGTGAATACCTAAACTTCTCTGTAGGAACCCACATCCTCAGGCTGGCATTTGAAACTTTTTGTAATGATTTCTACCCAATGTGCCTAACCTTCTCTCTATCCAGCATAACATCCTCCTGGCTGTGTATACACTGTTCGTTTCCTGTCCAAACCTTTCCTTATCTCATCCTCATTTCAGATGCCATACTGCTTCCTCTCCACTGATCTGTGGCCCATCTATTCTCCAAGTTCCTCTGAAGACCCTCTGACTTCAGAACAGATTTATGGATGAAATGACTAGATGCCCGGTTTTGCTTTAAAAGAATCCAGTGGCCAATGGGAAAGTGTGGGGGGGTATATATGAGATGACCTGGACACAGGTCGCCATGTTAGGTATACAGGAGTTCATTAACATATTCTCTGTACTTTTGGATATGGCTGAAATCTCTCATTATAAAAAGATTAAAACTAAAAATAGAAATAGAAATAGAAGCTAGGAATATGGTTTTGAAACATGGTATCCTATACAAGCAGGACTCATCAGCTGTGGGGGAGGATTCCAGCAGACTGTCAAGTTGGTCTTGGGGAGGACTGGTGGAAAAGAGGAGGCTGGTCATCATGTAATGGCCTATAAAATTAGATTCTACAAGATTTGTGTCTGTTCTGTTTGTTGCTGTACCTAGCCTCTAGAATGTTCCTGGCCCTCCATAGTATTTGTTGAAATAATTTTGGAGTCAATAGATAATCTATAAGTCAAGGTAGGTCTGAGAACAGCATGCAGATCCATTCTGTCAAAGAAAACTGCCATGTTTCTCTTGGGCTCTAAATCCACTGATAGTGTACTGCAAAAGTACAGATAAAGGCATGAGAAAGCTCATCTATGCAAAAGGTTGTCATTGTGCACTTCCCATGCTTCATGTGTGAATAAAATAGAGAACAAAGAAGTCTCTACCTTCTGGGGCTTGTATGGTAGAGGAGGTACAGACAAGAAAACGCATGGCCCGGAGAGATAAATGCAGATGAGGTACACAGTGTTATGGGAGAACAGAAGAGGCACCCCTGACTCTGGAAGCCCAGGAAGGCTGAAAGCAGAAGGATAAGTAGATGTTTGCCTTGTGAAAAGGGAAGGAAAGGCTGTTTCAAGCAGAGAAAGCGGCTTGGAGAAGAAAGGAACAAATGAAAAAGTTTGCCGAGGGTGGGTCCTAGAACAAAGGGGATCAGGCAGAGCGGCTGTGAAAGATAAGACTGGACAAGGACAGAGAAGCCGGATCCTACAGAGTATTGGAGGCTAATTCAAGGGATGTGAACTCAATATAGAAAGCTAAGAGAAGACCTTGAGAAGTTCTGGAGAATCTAGAGTGATGTACTCAGATTTTACATTTTAGGAAGTCCTATCTGGCTAAAGTTTGGAGAACGGATGGGAGGGTGGCAACAGTGGAGCCCTGAGATTGCAGAAAGAGTTACAAAGCTGTGCCGTCTTTTTTTTGTGGGGGAGGGGTAGAGCATGTGTGGGAGTCGGGGGGTGGTGTGTGAGAGGAAGGCAGGGGCAGAGGGAGAGAGAGAATCGAATCTTAAGCAGCCTTCATGCCTAGCGCGGAGGTGCAGGGCTCCATCTCACAACCCTGAGATCATGATCTGAGCCCCAAAAATCAGGAGCCAGACACTAAGCTGAGACCCCCCAGAGGCCCCTCTAGAGAGCAGTGATGGCAACCTTGCCTATGGATGGGTGGGGTGTGGGGGAGGGCCTGATACTGACATTTCTGAGTGGATGGGGAGGTCCTTCTTCAAAATAGGAAACAAGGAAATGAAGTACTTACCAATCTGTGTGGCCTTTCCCCACTCTAATGTAACTGTTTTTCCCAAATTGCTTTTATTTAGGAAAATAAAGAAATGTCTCAAAAATGTTCCTACTGGGGTACCTGGATGGCTCAGTGGGTTAAGCCTCTGCCTTCAGCTCAGGTCATGATCTCAGGGTCCTGGGATCAAGTCCCACATCGGGCACTCTGCTCAGCAGGGAGCCTGCTTCCCCCTTCCCCACCCCCTCTCTGCTTGCCTCTCTGCCTACTTGTGATCTCTGTCTGTCAAATAAATAAATAAAATCTTTTAAAAAATAAAAATTTTTAAAAATGTTCATACTGTATAGGGCATGCCAGTTTAGGAACAGAGGGCAACGTGAAGAAGGGGAAAGACCAGTTGGTGGCCTGAGAATGAAGAATCCGGGTTCTGGTCCATAAGTATTGCTTTCACCGTTTGCTAACTTTGTTTCCTCCTACATACATTCTTCTGTTTCTTTAGTTCATTGTATCCTTCATGAAGGTTGAGTTTCTTGAGTACTTCCTATGTCTTGGCTGTGGGCTTATCTGTGTGGTTGAGATTGCCAGTCAGATTCTCTGTCACATCTGTTTGCAGGGTCTGCCTGGAAGAGAGGCAAGAGTTGTCCCAGTGACGTGCTTGCATTCTGGTCTGCTTTCAGGAAGAAGGAGGACAGGATGTGTCTCCTGGCAGTGTACCCTACTGGCTTGTTAGATGTTAGGACTCACCACTCCCCACGAAGGTCATCTGCCACCTGCTGCCCTGTCTCTGACACTCCACCTCTGCTGCCTGGCTCCTGTCACTATGACAGGGGCTCCTGTCCGCTCTACCCTGCCTCTCTTGTGCAGGACCCCCTTCTGCCTCAAGTTTAGACAGCTCCCATGTTTACACCTCTTAGTGGGATTCAACTTTTCTCAGCCATGACCACAGATTTCCCTTTCAATAAAATCTTCTCAGTTTTTATTCCTTTTCAAAAAGGATTTTATTTTTAATTAATCTCTACATCCAATGTGGGGCTCCAACTTACAACCCTGAGATCAAGAGTCCCATCCTCTACTGAATGAGCCATTCAGGAGCCCCTCAATTTTTATTCTTTAAGTTATTTATGACCAAAGTCTTATCTTGTTTTTAAGCACAATTATTTCTAAGAATTTGGAAGAAACTGCAACTTGTACTTGGTCCACCATTTTGAAATGGAAATCTCTACTCTGGCTAAACCACCCATGTATCTTAGAAGGCAATCTTTGACAGTCACTGGATTCATCTTTGCTGAAATGAGCAGAGGACATGGAAATTTGGTTAGAAAGCAGGAACAGGGGCGCCTGGGTGGCTCAGTGGGTTAAAGCCTCTGCCTTCAGCTCAGGTCATAATCCCAGGGTCCTGGGATCGAGCCCTGCATCAGGCTCTCTGCTCAGCGGGGAGCCTGCTTCCTCCTCTCTCTCTACCTGCTTCTCTGCCTACTTGTGATCTCCGTCTGTCAAATAAATAAATAAAATCTTAAAAAAAAAAAAAAGCAGGAACAATGTATTTTCTTAAAGCTGATTTCTTATTAATACCTGAATAGGAAGTCAGAAGTTTGTATTCAAAAGAGTATTTTTTTGCTCATTGGGAAATAGGTCACTCAAATTCAGAAACACACTCAATGTCAGAAAAATATCTCTATTTGCCTTTTGGGGTTTGGAATCATATACTCTCCAAATGAGTGAATTTCAAGCCCTTGGAGCTGACAGAGCTGCCTCCTCTGGGCTGAGAAATGTTTTGGTTCCAGGCAGCTGAAGAATTTATGGACATCTGAATCCAATCCAGCTGAGCAGGAGAGAAGCTTGGGAAGGAGCCAGCCAGGTGCATGACAAAATTAAGACTACAACTGGAGAGAGGGGATTCCATGAGGGGGAAGGTCAGTCTCAGGGGCTGAGTCAGCAGGACAGAGAGGATTCCAAGGCCTCTGGAATTCTGGTTGGGCGTTGGTGGTGAAATGAAATTTTGGCTTTGATCCTCTGGGAAGGGGCAGACCCTGTTGAAAGAAATTCCAGTCAGAGGCTACTCTCTATTTCATGGAAAAATGGAAAAGGGGAAAACAATTGCAAGGTCCTGAACAAAGAAAAAAAGGTATTCATTTGCTTATTTGTTTGTTTACAAGTGTTTTAGTCTATTCAGGTACAATGTAAACAGAAATAAGATTGAATAAGTTAGTTAAGAAATCGTTGCTTTGTTTCCTTTCAAAAAACTAGATAAAGGGGCGCCTGGGTGGCTCAGTGGGTTAAGCCTCTGCCTTCGGCTCAGGTCATGATCTCGGGGTCCTGGGATCGAGCCCCGCATCGGGCTCTCTGCTCAGCGGGGAGCCTGCTTCCTCCTCTCTCTCTGCCTGCCTCTCTGCCTACTTGTGATCTCTGTCTGTCAAATAGATAAATAAAATCTTTAAAAAAAAAAAAAACTAGATAAAAAGATTCAGGACCACCTGACCATGTTCTAAAACTCAAATGAGTGTGGTCTGCAAAGGGTGGGAGCAGGATATGGTGGGGACAGAAGTCCACGTGACAGTTCTGTGCGCCAGAAGCCCTATTAGATGACATTCTGGAAGCCAGTGGTTCTTCAGTGTGGGTCCCATAAGGAGATGCACAGAGAGACGCGCATCCTTCTGAATCCCACGTTCAGCCGCTGGAGAGCTGTGGCCCCTGACCTGCAGACTGTGAGTGAGAAACATTTCCTGCCTGAGCCACTGAGTTGGGGGTTGTCTGAAACACAGTGGAGCTGCCCTGGGAGCGGACCAGTACAGATGCACATTCCCAGTCTGACTGCTGAGCCAATCTCGTTTCTCTCTCAGTAGGCAGCTGAGCTTGGTCCTAACTCTCAAACTTCCAAGATCCTTGACAGCAGACCCTGCTCTACTACCTTCCCAGGTTCCTAATTTAGCATGCTTTCTCCTTTCAAGGAAATCCATTTCTGGGTTGAGGACATGCATCTTTTTTCCCGCCTCCATTCAGCTATAATTTTAAGGACAAGTCATTTCATTGTTTCTCCTTTCTATAATAACATTTTGGTCATTTCAATTAAACTGCTTCCAAAAGCCGCCCACTGGACTTCTCCTACCCGCTAATCTACAACTACAGTTTGACACCCCAGTCAAAAATAGAGAAAACTCTGGAACTCTTTGATCAAGCAGTTGCACTTCTCCCAACTACTTGACCTCACGACCCCTGCCCACCACAGTGCCCCATGACTCCTGCCAAAACTCACCTTCCCAAACCCTGTCTTGTTATGCCCCAGCCCCCAGGGCTCTTAGAACAGGCCTGAAAACAGAGCTCCTTCTCAAGGAGAAGCAAAAGAATGAATGAAAATATGACTCCTGCCAAGCCTGGGGCTTGCCACCTCTAAGCACAGAATGAACCGTGAATGGTTCCTTTGAACTTACAGGGAAAATATAAAGGAAATTTAAAAGGCCTTTAGGATACTTGACTTGTAGAAGGGCAAATCTTACTTCCTTTCTACTTTTTCTCCATCTGCAACTCTGTCCCACGGAGAATTTGAGATGGTCTTTTTTTACTTTTTTTTTTTTTTATGTCTAGAGAAATGGCTCAGCTTTCAAAGTAGAATTATTAAAATAATTTTGGGATAAGATGTAAAACCTTTCACTTTTTCCAAGCCATCGACCCTCCCTGCATTTCCTAAGTTCTCATAAACTTTAGCTATTGCCTCTCCTCCGCTCCTCCTCAGCTATGCTGTTGGAATAAAAACAGGCTGGAGGGATGTGATTCCTTTTGATTGGGCTTCAGTGGTTTCAGAGTGGTTGGGGGGCAAGAGAGTGGGGAGAGAGAGACTAGGCAGTGACATCAAAATGCCATCCTGATTTTACTGTCCACTTGACATGGCTGTCATTTTTTATGCTGATGTCTTTAAGTCTTTTATCTGTTGGTGCTATTTATAAAAATCCCCTTAAGAACAATTAAAAGCTCAATTTAATGGCTATAACATGTAGAAAGGAAAGAGAAAAAGCATCTCCAGATCCTGAGAAGTCTTCAAAAAAGATAAGCTGTCTGTACTTGGTGAAAAATAATGCTTTGAAATTTCCATTATAAGAACATCTTTGCATATTAAAGAAGATTTAGGATATATGAGAGCAAAGGAAGTAGTAGGAATCACCAGAGTCCCATCTTCCAGCCATGATGACTGCTTTCATTTTGGTTGGATTCTCCCTAAAGTCTGTTTCTGTGTGTGTGTGTGTGTGTGTGTGTGTGTGTGTGTGTGTGTGTGTGGTGTGTGTGTGTGTGTTTATTCAAATATGCAGGATCAGGGACGCCTGGGTGGCTCAGTTGGTTAAGCAGCTGCCTTCGGCTCAGGTCATGATCCCAGCGTCCTGGGATCAAGTCCCACATCGGGCTCCTTGCTCGGTGGAGAGCCTGCTTCTCCCTCTGCCTCTGTCTGCCACTCTGTCTGCCTGTGCTCACTCTTTCTGTCTCTCTAACAAATAAATAAATAAAAATCTTTAAATTAAAAAAAAAACACAAATATGCAGGATCAGCAGGGAGGCTGCTTCCTTCCTAATCTTAAAAAAAAAAGTATTGAACCTGTATTTTCTTTTTGGGGGGGGTTAAAAATATTTTATTTATTTAATTGACAGAGAGAGAGATCACAAGTAGGCAGAGAGGCAGGCTGGGGTGGGGGGGAGCAGGCTCCCTGCTGAGCAGAGCCCAATGAGGGGCTTAATCCCAGGACCCTGAGATCATGACCTGAGATCATGATCTCAGGGTCCTGGGGCCCTGAGCTGAAGGTAGAGGCTTTAACCCGCTGAGCCACCCAGGCGCCCTGAACCTGTATTTTCAAATGGCAGGAGTTGAGGAGAGAGTCACCTTCAAAAGGAACACATGCTTGCCAATGTGCCAATGTGCCATTGTCCCAATGCAGTTTCCTTCTTTCTTTTTTTCTTTCTTTCTTTCTTTCTTTCTTTCTTTCTTTCTTTCTTTCTTT
>ML109792.1:0-163630 GCA_003697995.1 Taxidea taxus jeffersonii | reverse complement strand
TTTCTTTCTTTCTTTCTTTCTTTCTTTCTTTCTTTCTTTCTTTCTTTCTCTCTCTCTCTCTTTCTTTTGTTTATGCTGCCTGTTTGAATCCTATCTGTATTTAAACTTGATGCCCTTAATGTAGAGTGTTTTTTTATCATTGCATTCATTTTACATATACAATTTTATGTTCAGCTCTTTTCCCTAAGAAATTAATCACTAACCTTTGCCTCTCCGATTATTCCAGTATACTTACAGTGTTATGTATCATGTCACACCATACACGTTTTCTCCCTGATTATACTAGTGTATATACAGTAGAAAATATCAAGTACATGAAAGTATGAAGAAGAACTATTATTTGGAATTTTTCTTCTTTTTTTACCTGTGCAAATATCCTTATAAATAGTGGCAATCATGCTTTAATATAATTTTGTACCCAGCTTTTTCACCTTTTCTCATACTATAAACACTAACACTTCTCATCAACTATATGCAGCTTAGTTAACAATAGTCTTCCCCCATGGCTGGACATTCAGGTTTTCCTTCTTCTGTCATAATTATGTTATAATGAGTATCTTTCTGCTGGAAGCTTTTTTCTTTTTTTTAAGATTATTTATTTATTTATTTGACACACAGAGAGCGATCAAAAGTAGGCAGAGGGGCAGGCGGAGAGAGAGGGGGAAGCAGGCTCCCCACTAGGCAGAGAGCCCGATTTGGGGCTTGATCCCAGGACCCTGAGATCATGACCCGAGCCAAAGGCAGAGGCTCCACCCACTGAGCCATCCAGGCGCCCATGGAAGCTTTTTTCTCTACTGAGCGTTCTTCTGCTGGGATATATTCTTAGAAATGGGCTATGCAATTAAAGGATACAAATAATTTTACGGCTCTTGATGTATGTTGTCAAATTGTATCCCAACAAGGCTATATGCAAGTGTTCTGATTTATACCTATACCTACATTATGTGAGAATATGCTTCCTGACACCTTTAGTAGCATCAAATATATATATGTAATATATATAATGTATATATATATATGTTTATACTATATATTCATTATTGATTTGATACAAAAACATAGTACCTTCTATTTTTAATTTGCATTCTTCTCATCCCCAAGAACCCAACTTTGTCCTGTGAAAAGAACAGAACAGCAAGGAGAGGGTCTCACTAATTCAAAGGGACAGGCATGGGACCATGGCAAGGGAAGTGGAAGTGAGTGTTAGGGGTGGAGACCTAGAAATTCCCAGCCAAGGTAGAAGAAGCCTGGAGCAGAGGTACCTGAGAGCAGAGTGAGGCAAAGTAGTAGACACCACAAAAGTTGGCCCTGCAAAAACCAGGAAGGTTTGGACAGTAGTCTACAATCCAGACCTCATAGCTAAAGCCCCAAAATAGCTAAATCCACAGGAAACAGATTTTTTGTCTTCTAGTGCATAGTGTTTTTAGGTCCAAAGTCCTAATGAGGCCAGTAGTCTGGGAGGCTACTTCACAGTTTTCACCATAGGTAATTTCTCCATTTCTTTATCTTTCTTCCCAGTTCATCCTGCCAGCTTGAAATTCGTCTTGAGAAAGGATTTCTCCAGAACCTACGTCCCAAATCTAAATCATTTATTTAACTTACAAAGGCATGTAACTAAACTAGAAATCAGGTACCCTGGATCTGGACTGTGGGGACTGAATTAAAATCACTTGAGACAGGAAGGAGAAGCCAACATGGCCAATCAGACTTTGGAGCCAAGGGTAACATCAGGAGGAGCCAGCGTTCACTGCCTGGAGTTATTTATTATTAATGTGGAGTAAGAAATCTTTTCATATATCTTTTTCTGTGAACACTTCATAAAGCTGAAGTTTGAAGGGAAAAGGGAAATATGAAAATCTCAAAGGAATAAATGAATATTCTTAGCTATAGTAATATGGAATTAAACTTGAAGGCAGCATTTTTTTCTAGATTTTCATTTCAAATTTATTTCATCGAAGGCATTTTGATTAGTTTTTATCTCTGGTCCTTAGGATTTGATTCTAGTGACTTTACTATCTGGGAAACTGAGAGTAGGGAACATAAAATTTATAGGTGTCCCTAAGCTTACAAAATGTTGATATAACCATTCGTCTCCACATTGGGGCCAACAAACCTTGCCAAACTCTGGCCTGCTTTTATACAACTTGTAAGCTAAGAATACTTTTTGTATTTTATTTATTTTTATTATTTATTTACTTATTTATTTTAATTTTTTTTAAAGATTTAAAAAAATATATTTATTTGATAGACAGAGATCACAAGTAGGCAGAGAGGCAGAGAGAGAGAGGAGGAAGCAGGCTGTCCGCAGAGCAGAGAGCCTGATGTGGGGCTCGATCCCACGACCCTGGGATCATGACCTGAGCCGACGAAGTCAGCGGCTTTAACCCACTGAGCCACCCAGGTGCCCCTACTTATTTATTTTTAAAGATTTTATTCATTTATTTTTTTGAGAGAAAGGGAAAGAGACAGGCAGACTCTGTGCTGAGCCCAGAGCCCAACGAGGGGCTTGATCCCCAGGACCCTAGGGTCACAACCTTAGCCAAAGGCAGACGCTTAACTGACTGAGCCACCCAGGCACCCCTTACTTACTTATTTTTAATTAACATATAATATTATATTAGTTTCAGCTATGCAATATAATGACTCAAAAATTCTCTGCATTTCTCAGTGCTCATCATGATAAGAGTTCTCTCAATCTACTTTATCTGTTTCACCCATCCCTCACCTACTTTTCCTCTGACTTTCTGTGTTTAACAGTCTGCTTTCTTTTGTATCTTTTCTTCTTTGGCTGCTCATTTGTTTTGTTTTTTAAATTCCACATGTGTGTGAAATTATATGGTATTTGTCTTTGTCAGTCTGACTTATTCCATGCCCTCTAGATCCATACATGTGGTTGCAAATGGCAAGCTCTCATTCTTTTTTATGGGTGTATAATATTTCATTATCTAATTTGTATCTCTATCACTTTATATACACAATACATCTTTATCTATTCATCTATGGATGCACACTTAGGTTGCTTTCATATCTTAGCTATTTTGGAAGTAATGCTGCTATAAACATAGAGGTGCATCTATCTTTTCAAAATAGTATTTTCCTTTTGGGGGGTAAATATCCAGTGGGAGAATTACTGGATCATATGGTAATTCTGTTTTTAATTTTTTGAGGACACGCTATACTGTTTTCACAGTGGCTGCACCAATTTGCATTCCCAGCAGTGCACGAGGCTTCCTTTTTACTTCACATCTTTGCCAACGCTCGTTATTCCTTGTGCTTTTGATTTTAGCCATTCTGACAGGTGTGAGGTGATATCTCATCGAAGTTTCGATTTGCATTTCCCTGACAATTAGTGCTGTTGGCCATCTTTTCACATTGGCCATTTGTATCTCTTCTTTGGAAAAATGTCTATTAAGGTCCTCTGCATATTTTTAATTAACTAATTGGTTTTTTCCCTCTGCACATTTTAAAATCAGAATATTTGGGGTTTTTTGGTGTTGAGTTATATAAGTTCTTTATATATTTTAGATACTAACCCCTTATCAGATATATATGTCATTTGCAAATATCTTCTCCTATTCAGTAGGTTGCCTTGTTGTTTCAAAGATTATTTCCTTTGCTGTGCAAATGTTTGTTATTTTGGTGTAGTTCCAAAAGTTTTATTTTGCTCTTGATTCCTTTGCCTGAGGAGACATCTAGAAAAATGTTTCTATAGTTGTCAAATAAATTACTGCCTAGGCTTTTTTTTTCTAGGAGTTCATGGTTTCAGGTCTCACATGTAGATCTTTAATCCTACTTGTGTTTATTTTTATGTATGGTGTAAGTGGTTCAGTTTCATTCTTTCGCATGTAGCTATCCACTCACCCCTCAAGACCTTTTGTTGAAGAGACTGTGTTTTCCTCACTGTTTATTCTTGCTTCCTTTGTCATAAATTAATTGAATTTATATGTTTAGTTTTATTTTTGGGGTCCTTTCTGTTCTATCGGTCTGTGAGTTTTTTTGTGCCAGTACCATACTGATTTGATTACTAGGATATTTGTAGGATATTGTAAAATCTGGGATTGTGATACCTCCAATTTTGTTTTTCTTAAGATTGCTTTGGCTATTTGGGGCCTTTCGTGGTTTCACACAAATTTTAGGATTAATTGTTTTAGCTTTATGAAAAATTCTGTTGGTATTTTGATAGAGATTGCATTGAATCTGTAGATTATTTTGGGCAGTGTGGACTTTTTAACAGTATTAATTCTTCCAGTCCGTGAGCATGGCATATCTTTCCATTTCTTTGTGTCATCTACAATTTCTTTGATTGGTACTTTATAGTTTTCAGAGCACAGGTCTTTTACCTCCTTGGTTAAGGTTATTTCTAGATATTTTATTATGTTTTGGTGCAATTGTAAATGGGATTGTCTTCTTAATTTCTCTTTCTGCTACTTTATTACTAAAGATATGCAACAGATTTCTGTATATTAATTTTGTATCCAGCTTTATTGAATTTATTAGTTCTAGTAGTATTTTTGATGGATTCTTTAGGATTTTCTATATATAGTATCATGTCATCTTTAAAGAGTAAAATTTTACTTCCTCCTTACCAAGTTCAATGCCTTTTATTTCTTTTGGTTGTTGGACTGCTGTGGCTAGGACTTCCAGTACTGTGTTGAATAAAAGTGGTGAGAGTGGACATCCTTGTCTTGTTCCTCACCTTAGAGGAAAAGCTCTCAGTTTTTCACCACTGAGTATGATGTTAGCTGTGGGTCTTCTACAAATGGCCTTTATTATGTTGAGGAATGTTCCCTCTAAACCTACTTTGTTGACAGTTTTTATCATGAATGGATATTGTACCTTGTCAAAAGCTTTTTTCTACATCTGTTGAGATACTCATATGGTTTTTATGCTTTCTCTTGTTAATGTGATGTATCGTATTGATTGATTTACAATATTGAACCACCCTTGCATCCCTGGAATAAATCCCACTTGATCATGTGGGATGTAAATGTAGTGTTGAATTCAGTTTGCTGATATTTTGTTGAGGATTTTTACATTGATGCTCATCAGAGATATTGACAGGTTTTTTTGTTTTGTTTTTGCAGTGCCTTTATCTGGTTTCAGTACCAAGATCTTATAGAATGAATTTAGAAGCTTACCCTTCTTTTCTATTTTTTGGAATTGTTTAAGAAAAATAGATATTAATTCTATAATTGTTTGGTTGCATTCACCTCTGAAACCATCTGGTCCTGAACTTCTATTTGTGTATTGTTGGGTTTTTTTTTTAACGATTTTATTTACTTATTGAGAGAGAGAGAGAGAGAGAGCATGAGCAGAGGGAGGAACAGAGGGAGAGAGAGAGGAAGAACCAAACTCCCCACTGAGCAGGGAGCCAGAGGCAAGGCTCAGTCCCAGGACCTCAAGATCATGACCCGAGCTGAAGTCAGACGCTTAACCAACAGAGCCACCCAGGTGCCCCTTGTTGGAGTTTTTGTGATTACTGATTCAATTTCATTGCTAGCAGTCAGTCTGTTCAAATTTTCTGTTTCTCCCTGATTCAGTTTTGGAAGGTTATATGTTACTAGGAAGTTATCCATGTTTTTTCCTAGGTTGTCCACTTTGCTGGCATATAATTTTTCATAATATTCTGTTACAACACTTTGTATTTCTGTGATGTCCATTATTTCTCCTCCATTTCTGATTTTGTTTATTTGAGTTCTCTCTTTTTTTTTTTTCCTTGATGAATCTGGCCAAAGGTTTATCAATTTTGCTGGTCTTTCAAAGAAACAGTTCTTGGTTTCACTGGTTAGTTCTATTGTTATTTTAGTCTCTATTTCATTTATTTCTGCTCTAATATTTATTATTTCCTTCCTTCCACTGGATTTGGGCTTTGTTTGTTCTTTTATTTAGCTCCTTTACATGTAAGTTTAGGTTGTTTATTTGAGATTTTTCTTTTTTCTTGAGGTAGGCCTGTATTGCTATAAACTGCCCTCTTAGAATGGCTTTGTTGCATCCCAAAGATTTTAGACTGTTGGGTTTTCATTTTAATTTGTCTCCATGTATTTTAAAATTTCCCCTTTGATTTATTGGTTTGCCCACTTATTGTTTAGTAGCATGTTCTTTAGCCTTCATGTATTCATGGTTTTTTTCCAGATTTTTCTTGTGATTGATTTCTGGTTTCATTCTGTTGTAGTTGGAAAAGATGCATAATATGATTTCAACATTTTCAAACTTATTGAGACTTGTTTTATGGCCTAACATGTGATTTATTCTGGAGAATATTCCATGTGCACTTGAAAAGAATGTGTATTCCATTCTTTGGATAAAATGTTCTGATTATATCTGTTAGGTCCATCTGATCTAATGGGTCATTCAAAGCCAGTGTTTCCTTGTTGATTTTCTCTCTGGATGATGTCTCCATTGATGAGGTCCCCTGAGCCTGGTGTGCCTGGTGTGGGGTCTGCTTTTCTCCCTTCTTATGGCATCCCTCCTTTTGGTGATTAGTCTTGCCAGAGGTTTGGTTCCCAACAGTGCCTCTGTCCCTCCTTTCCTTTTTGAAGAGATATATCTATATCTATATCTATATCTATATCTATATCTATATCTATATCTGTCTGTTTATATAGATATATCAATATATATAAACATATAGATCATATTTATTTTTAATAGAAGCTTCCACCAAAGTGTTAATTTCCCAAAAGGAGTGCATCTTCCTTTTTCACGTGTCCTTTAAGTTCATAATAATGGTTAACAAATACTTCTTCAATAAATGCCAGAGGTCTGGTTCCCAACAGTGCCTCTGTCCCTCCTTTCCTTTTTGAAAGAGATATATCTATATCTATATCTATATCTATAATCTGTCTGTTTATATAGATATATTGATATATAAAAATACATAAATCATATTTATTTTTAATAGAAGCCTCCACCAAAGTGTTAATTTCCCAAAAGGAGTGCATCTTCCTTTTTCATGTGTCCTTTATTTAAGTTCATAATAATGGTTAACAAATACTTCTTCAATAAATGATGACTATCTATATATGTAATATTTATCAACATATAAATAATACATTGAGTAGATGTATTAGAGTAGACTCAATTACTTGGGCATCTAATGTTTATAGAGTATTTTATTTATTTATATTTCAATGGCATTTGATAAGAATGTATCATCTAGGGGCGCATGGGTGGCTCAGTGGGTTGAGCCTCTGCCATCGGCTTGGGTCATGATCTTAGGGTCCTGGGATCGAGCCCCACATCGGGCTCTGCTCAGCAGGGAACCTGCTTCCCCTCCTCTCTCTGCCTGCTTGTGATCTCTCTCTCTGTGTCAAATAAAGAAATAAATAGTCTAAAAAAAACAAAGAATGTATCATCTAGAATACTTACCTGTGTTTAAAAATAATAGACTATTTAAGGAAGACAGTAGACTTATTTTTCTTTTTTTGTTTTCTGGTTTTACTGAAATGCAATTGACATAAAACATTGTAAGTTTTAGGATTACAACATGATGATTTGATATATGTATGCAGTCTGAAATGATCACCACAATAAGTTTAGTTAAAATCTATTACCTTGCATAGTTATAATTTTTTTTCTTATGCTAAGAACTTTTAAGATCCACCCTATTGGCCACTTTCAAATGTATGATACAGTGTTGTTATCTTTAGTCAGCATGCTGTCTGTACTTTACATCCCCAGACCTTTTGCATCTTATACCTGGAAGTCTCCTCTTTCGACCACCTTCACCCACCCCACCCGCCTCACCTCTGGCAGCCACCAGTCTATTTTCTATTTCTAGGAGTTTGCTTCTTTTAGATTTTAGATGTAAGGAAGATCATAGAGTATTCATTTTTGTCTGACTTATTTCACTTAGCATAATGCCCTCAAGGTCTAGCCATGTTGTAGCAAATGGCAGGACTTCCTTGTTTTTTTATGGCTGAATAATATCCCTGTGTGTGTGTGTGTGTGTGTGTGTGTGTGTGTGTGTGTGTGTATACACCATATTTTCTTTATCTATTCATTTGTCAATGGGCGCTTAGGTTGTTTCCATCTTGGCTAATGTAAAGAAGGCTGCAGGGAATAGGGGGTTGCAGATATCTCTTCAACATAGTGATTTCATTGTCTTTGGATAAATACCCAGAAATGGAATTGCTAGATCATGTGATAGTTCTGTTTTCAGTTTTTTGGAGGGGATCTCATACTGTTTTCCATAGTGACTCCACTAACTTACATTCCCACCAAAAGTGCACAGGGTTCCCTTTTTTCTACATCCTTGGTAACATTTGTTATTTCTTATCTTACTGATGATGGCCATTCTGATAGGTGTGAGGTGGTATCTCCCTGGGGTTTTGATTTGTATTTCCCTGATTATGAGTAATGTTGAGTACCTTTTCATGTATCTGTTGGCCATCTGTATGTCTTCTTTAGAAGAATATCTATTCAGGGGCACCTGGGTGGCTCAGTCAGTTAAGTGACTGACTCTTGGTTTCAGCTTGGGTCATTATCTTAGAGTCCTGGATGGAGCCCTGCATCAGGCTCCATACTCAGTATAAAGTCTGTTACAAAGTTTCTCTCTTCTTCTCCCTCTGCCTCTCCCCCTTCTCCCCCTTACATGCATGCATGCTCTTTCTAAGTGAATTAAATAAATCTTTTAAAAAAATAGATATTCAGTTCCTCTGCCCATTTTTTAACTGGATTGTTTGGGGGATTTTTGCTATTGAATTGTATGAGTTCTTTATATATTTCAGATATTAACCCCCATTAGATATATAACTAGCTCACATATGTTCATATTTAAGTATTGATCTCTATCAAAGCTACCAAACCTTGCCTAATCCTAGCCTGCTTTTATATAGTCATTGAGCTAAGAATGGTTTTAAATGTTTAAATGGTCAGAAGAAAATTGAAAGGAAAATAATATTTTATGACATGTGAAGATTATATGAAATTCAAATTTTAGTGTCCATAAAATAAACTGTACTGGAACATAGTCATGCCCATTTGCTTATATATTGTATATGGCTGCTTTTGTGCTATAATGGTAGAGAGTGGAGTTGTTGCCACAGAAACTGTATGGCCTGCAAAACTGAAAATATTCAATCTCAGGCCCTTTGCTGAGAAGGTTTATGGACTCCTAAAGCATTTAGAGATATTTGAGATCAATACTCAATTTGAAATCAATACTCAACTCAAGCCTTGGGGCTGCACTTTTTAGTGCTTTGGGTCCCCTCACAACACACTCAATCTGTAAAGTCTGTTGACACATGACTTGACCTATATTAGGGTGTTGATGTTGGCTCTCACTTCAAGCGCTAGAAAGACATGGGACTGAGGGTTCTACAAAGATGATTTTAAAGTGGGAAGGAACAGATGTATGAAAAATGGTCAAATAATCTGGTGTGTTTAAATGGGAATAAAGAAAGAGCAGCTCTAATGCTGTAGAGCAAGGACATTGTGAAAGAAAAGACTTAGTCTCTAATGCCCATTCTTGTCCTTCTAGTCATGTACTTTAACCTATCTAAACTGCTGAAGTATTAGAAATAGCATCTCCTTAAGTGATTCCTGAAGAAATGAAGGGAGATAATATTAAAAGGACTTTGTAAATTCTAAAAAACAGACAGATGTGGATCAGTGTTACTGCTAGGAAGCCAGGCTGTAGCAAAATGATCCTTAAGTACTGATGGATTATTCTATACAGTTGTAAGGTTTGCACACTGCACAAAGGGTTGCAGCCATGGAAGCCAGTGTGAGCTGGCCAGACTGCTCTGGCTCAGGCAGTATTCACCAGTAAGAAGAGCATCTTTTTCTCATATCGTGGCATCTTCTGCTCACCAGAATATAAGCACCCTTTCAGAGGATATATCTTTCCTCATTCATTCTCATTAAGGTGTAGTTTTTACATATTGATATTGATAGATATTTTGTTTTTACATATTGATATTGATAGATATTTTGTTTTCATCTCCTTAAGAGGAGATGGAATATTTGCTCAACTTACAGCAACAAAGAGCTCAACCAGGCAGAGAAGCTGCCTGTTGATCTGAATTAAGAGCTCAAACATTAGACCATGCGAGATGAGAATAGAATATTCATCTTTGCAAAATCTTTTAAGAGAAAACAGAAAACATTCCAAATATTTGCTATTTAACATCTGCCTGACACTCCTGATTCTCTGATTCTCATATTATCTTGAGATTAAAAGGCATGGAACCTGTCTTGTGCCTTCCCTGTGCTTCACTTACCAGAAAATCAAATTGTATCTTTTTCTTAATGAGATTTGCATTTATCAAACACCAAGACTATACTGTATGATGGTAATAAGAAAAGCAGAAAATATTCAAAACTTTTTGGAATATTTATAAATATGTCCTGTGCATTTATCTTAACAAAATTTTTCTGACATTGATTAATTCAGTCAGTCTTTAACCTGTTCTGTAGAAATGTTTCCCATATGATGCTTCTGCAATAGCAAGATGAGGGTAACAGTGAGCAATATTGTCTGTAGGCAACAGCAGCAATCATACTGTCTGCTCTGAACCAGGAGTCAAAATAAAACAAACAGGTAAGCTGTCTGCCTGAGCCAGATATAGTTTTCAGTGATCCCAGCATGCTTTATTTCTCAATTGGAAATCCTGAGGAAATTGTATCTGAATCTTTCTGCATCTTTATGCAGAGGACTCTTAGCTTTCAATATATTTTTGCAAAACAATGACCTTGTCATCTGTATAAATTTGTACCATAGAGGACCATCTGTTTTTTCCAGTGATAGCAAATGGCCCACAGCATAATACTGCTTAAAAGGCATTCAGGGACTAAAGGGCTGCTAGGACACTTTTGATATAGAATTGTTTACATTCTAAATGCCTTTCCATAATTATATAATCTTTTATAACAACTCTGTGACACGGACAGATATGATCCTTGTTTACCAGAGAAGGAAACACATTTGGAAAGAAGTTGAATATTGGAATCAGGATCACCCAAGAAGTCATCAGCTAAATCAAGTTTGACCCATTACTCTTGTCAAGTTCTTTTTGGGCTACTGTCTTTGAATAAAGCAGGAAAAAGGAAGCTTATTTTTGGCTATTCTGAAAGCAGATACCACCACCAGATCACATTGGATGTTAAATTATATTAATGTAGTCAACCTCCTTGCTGCTGCCTTTTCCCATATCACATGGCTTAAAAAATATTTTCAGAGGCATTATGAATAGAGCATGGGATAAGAAAGGAAGGGCTTGACCTGCTTCTAATTGTTCTTCATTTCTCTACACTCAAATCTGTAGGTGTTATTTTCATTCCATCATCAATCAATAAAATCCCTCATTTATGTTAAACGCCTGCCCTTGAGAAATTACAATTGAGTCAAGGGGGCTGATTATACATATTCAAAATGGAAAATATAGGTGTAATCTTAGTGTCTAAAGCTGGTAAACACAACTGTGGTCCCAATGACATACATGTCCCCGTCTTGATGGCAGTCAATGACCAGAGGCCCAATGTCTTCCAGTGTTTTTCTCCCCAAATAAATCTTGGGATTGCCAGAAATGCACACTTGTGTCCAAGACCCAGTCTTGGTTACTGAAGGAACAGTGGGTGACAAAGCCAAGGTTCTGAGCTCCTAGTTCTGACAGCCCCAGAGGTCTCTCTGCTGATAGGGGAAAAATACTCGCTCTGCATGTGGTTCCCATGTAGACAGGCTCTACATGTGGTTCCCATGTAGACAGGCTCTACATGTGGTTCCCACCAAAATGCGGCTTGGCTGTTCTTCCAAGTGTTGAGAATACTTCTGTATTGTCCTCCATCAGTGCAGGAGAGAGACCCCTATTTATTCAAGTTCTTATTGACCATCTATTACATGCCAGGCACTATTACATCTAGGCACCAAGGGTACAGTGGTGAAGAAGACAGAGTCCCTCTTCTCATGGAACTTATGTTTCCAATGGAAGAGAAAGAAAATAAACAAAGACACAATCTTATCAAAGCAAACACCTAAAGAATCCGTTTTCTCAAGGGCCTAAGTCTTTTTTTGGTGCAGTGTCATCAGTAAAGGGCAGAACAAGGCAAATATATATGAGGATAATTACAAATATAAAAAAATTGGAACCTGTTTTGCATTCAATTTTTAGTCAGTTTAGGCCTAATCAGGAGAGTAAGTCTCAGAGGATTGGTTTGATTGGTTTTAATTAACCAAGTGACTATTATCCCCTTTATTGATTGTTTTGTCTTTTTTTATCTATTTACCCAGTTCTAGAAAAATACATTAAATATTATCAGGAAGCATCTTGGCTGAACAGGAAATAGACCGGGGTAATTTTATTATTTAGTGCTATTTTAGCCAATAAATTTACACTAGCCTCGTAAGCAACTCAAGATTGAGTGTCCTTATTTTATATTGAGGGTCATCATCAGACATGAATTGTGAGTATTACATTATAGTTCAGGAATCCTTGTGTAAACCAACAAAATCTATATTGGACAACTCTTGGTAAGTTATTGTGTAAAGCTCTCAATAAAATACGAGTAAATAATAAAATGGTTTTAAATGCTTGGAAAGACCAGATTATTATGTCCAAAAACATGATATTTTAGTATGGTAAGGACAAGAGGGCTGTTTTTTTATTCAGGAAGAATAGACTTAAGAGGATTGAGGTGCCTGTTTTTTTGTTTTTTGGGGTTCTTTTAAAATCTTTATTTATTTATTTACTTGACAGACGAGAACACAAGTAGGCAGAGAGGCAGGCAGAGAGAGAGAAGGAAGCAGCCTCCCCACGGAGCAGAAAGCCTGATATGGGGCTTGATCCCAGGACCCTGGGATCATAACCTGAGCCGAAGGCAAAGGCTTTAACCAACCCACTGAGCTACCCAGGCACCCCTGAGGTTCCTGTTTAATGAGAATATGTACTAATAACAATCTGATCTTAATTGGTCTAATTATAGAGGACAAAATCCTAGGAGAGTTAAGAGAAAATCATGCAGTGATTCCTGCATAGTTGTTTTTTTTTTTTTATTTATTTGTCAGAGAGAGAGGGAGAGAGAGCGAAGGAGCACAGGCAGACAGAGTGGCAGGCAGAGACAGAGGGAGAAGCAGGCTCCCTGCCGAGCAAGGAGCCCGATGTGGCACTCGATCCCAGGACGCTGGGATCATGACCTGAGCCGAAGGCAGCTGCTTAACCAACTGAGCCACCCAGGCGTCCCTCCTGCATAGTTTTGTGGAAAAATAATTTGGACCAGTTTCCATAATTAGTCACATGTCTCCTTATTTTCTTATGCCCTTGTATCCCTTTGAAGCTCTGAAAAATATCAGTAAGAGCAGCTAATTGATAGGGACCTAGAATCCCACTGAAGTATAGAAATGTTTCAAAGTTAAAATATATATATTTTAGTGAATTTTGATAGATTAAATTTAATATTTAGAAAGTTTGGTAGGCACTGAAATTCTTTGAGAAAGGTAAATTTATTTCAGAGAATTATATAGGAAAGGAAGTAATTGAGAAGAGAGCAAAAGAGATTAACACAAAAGGAATGAAATAAAGAAGAGACAAGCAATCTTAAGCTCAATGATAAGTCCTTTGACCAATCACAGATGTTCTTCCCAAGTGTTGAAAGGAAACTGTTTATACTTAATGCCACTTTTTTCATCCATAGAGGGTCGGGAAGTAAACTGATGACTTCCAGAAGTTGTCTTGCTCCTGAAGGACTTTTAGTGAGCCCTGAGTCAGATATACAGTGGTCTAGACTTTAGTATACAAATGGAGGATCCTAAATATGTTTACTGGCACACATGTGTCTATGATAAATGTTTTGGAACTTAACAGTATTTGTGGTTAAGGGTACCTGAAATAACCTTTTTCAGTGTAGTTTTTTGTTTTTATTTTTGTTTTTTTAAGGAGGCTCCACACTCAATGTGGCCTCCAACTCAGGACTCTGAGATCAAGAGTTCCATGCTCTACCAACAGAATCAGCCCTGCACCCTGAAATGTATTGCTCATGACCCTGAGATCAAGACCTGTGCTGAGATCAAGAATTGGACATTTAACCAACTGAGCCACCCAGGTGCCCTGCATTTTTTTTTTTTTCTTAAGTAAACTCTACACCCAACATGGGGCTTGAACACAGTTAGTTTTAAGGCTGACCTTCATTGGGGTCTGTTTGAATATACTTGGTCTCCTAAATCTATTCATGTTGTGATAAATTCAACTATGTACCTTTTTTAATGGCAGCTCTCATTGTTGGACCTATGACCACATATCTTACCTGATCATATCTGACAAGACCAAATAGAATCTGCCAGGGGAAGAGTCAAGCTGAGTCTCATAGGGGTTTATGCAACAACTTGATTTACAATTTTTTTGCAGTGCATATTTATGGAGGTTTTGACAGATCCCATTAAAATGGAAAACTGGGACACTTTTTATTGTCAAGAACCACTAGCTCATTTTATGTTCATAGAGTTTCAGGAAGGGTATGTCAATAATACATTTCTTTAAATGTTTTTTCAAATACTTTAAAGTGAGATAAAAAAAAAAAAAAACACCATCCAGGGATGCCTGGGTGGCTCAGTCATTTAGGCATCTGTCTTCAGCTCAGGTCTTGATCCCAGGGTGCTGGGATTGAGTCCTGCATTGGGCTCCTTGCTCAGCAGGGAGCCTGCTTCTCCCTCTGCCTGTTTTGCCTATTCTGTCTGCAGCTCTCCCTGCTTCTGCGCTCTCTCTGACAAATAAATAAATAAAAATCTTTTTAAAAAAAATCATCTAGTTTTTCCTGGATTATGATAACTACATATGGCAAGATTTGATCATCTGTTGAATCTGTCAGGTAAACTTTTTCCCACTCAGTTTTGTAAAATCTGATTCAATTTGGCCCTGCCACTGTCGCTTGTGTGTGGGTTTTTTTTTTTTTTTAATTCGTAAGTATAAAAACTTAGAGATACGGTTTAGAAACACATCAAGGGATGTAAAAAATTTGGAAATAATATCTTTTCTATGGAGAAAATTGTTCTTTTTTTTTATTATGTTCAGTTAGCCAACCTATAGTACATCATTAGTTTTTTTTTTTTTTAAGATTTTACTTATTTATTTGACAGAGATCACAAGTAGGCAGAGAGGCAGGCAGAGAGAAGTGGGGGGTGGGGGAAGCAGTCTCCCTGCTGAGCAGAGAGCCTGATGCAGGGTTCGATCCCAGAACCCTGTGCCCCCACCAAATATATTATTGTCATGACGGTTGAACATCAGTCAAATCAGAACAGAACATGCTTAGAGCAGCTCTTTGATGTCATGATATTCTCTTGAATTAGGAAGAGCACGGGGCCTCTGGCTGACTCAGTCAGTAGAGCATTCAACTCTTGATCTTGGGGTTGTGAGTTTGAGCCCCACGTTGGGTATAGAGATTACTTAAAAATGTCAAAGATCTTTTTAAAAAAGGAAGAGAAGGTAGGGTTACTGGGTTGAGATCAAAGCAGCATTTCACTAGTGTGTTGGAAATAGACAACACAAGAATTTAATAGGTGACAGATAATCAAATGGCCTAAAGTATTGGTTATTGTTGGGTTACCTGTTAGCAGATAAACAAGGTGTATAAGCCTTAGGTGAGAGGTCAAGAGAAACATAAGCAATGGGCTTATGATAAGCTTCTGGCTTGCAAGCACCCTTAAAATATAACCTTGTTCTTTATGCACGAATTGTTAGAAGGGGTTAATATAAGTCAAAATGTCCGAAGTAGGGAGTTAGTCTAGTTTTTGCTTAAGAAAGGAAAGGCGCATTTGGTATCTGGATCCAGAAAGTGAGCATTGACACAATTATTTCAGTTACTTGTATAGGTGATAGAGCTAATTAAAGTATAAAAGTATGAAACATACCTTATTATTTTAGCATTGCTCCTTTTATAAGGGGAGGGGATAAATCCTTTTAGTTACCTAGGGACCATCTAGAAAACCTCAAAGGTAGTTCAGATGTAAAAGAAATCCTCACAGATTTTTTAAAAATAAAATTTGAATTAGGGGTTTAAATTTGGGGAAAACAAAAGAGTCTCAATTATATCAAAAACAAATGATGTACTGTACATTGGCTAATTGAGTTTAAATTTAAAAAGTCTCTATGCATTTAGGAATAATGATGCAGCATCTGTAGGATGATTTGGAGTGGAGAAGGTCTGAAGCCAAGATATTATTTAGGAAAATAGTCTAGGTATGAGGTAAGGAGGATCTGAACAAGAATCTGTCTTTGAGTTTGGAAAGGAAGGGAAAGATGTGCAGCAGGGAATGAAGTGGGAGCTGGTATATCTTAGTGACTGCTTGAGAGACAAGGCACAGGAGAAGCTGAAGATGATGTCTAACTTTGATCCTCGGTCACTGGGAGACAGCAGGGAACCCAGGACAGAAATGGGTTTAGAGTACAGTGGAGCTAAAATTTAAAAGGCAAGGACAAAGGCATGTGTAACCTTGTAAAGGAGGAGATAGAAAGAGAGTTAATGTGTGTTTTCATTCATTCAACACATCACCTCATTCCACAATGGATCTGAAACCATTTATAAAATTACATAGAGTATAAACAGATAAGAGAATTAGTGGGTGAGAGAAATAGGCACAGGAAATATCAATCAGATGTGACATCAGCACATAGGTTTGTATGCTAAAGCACTACACTGTATGTTACTAGGGTTGTAGTGTAAATGTGACTGCAGACTTCTCAAGGACCCGTGCAGGTGCAGAGGCTCCACCAGTGGAGGATTTCCAGTATCCATGAAGACAAATCTATTGTTTGGTGGGAGCACGGCTTTTTATGGTACTGACAGACAAATATATTTTCCTGTGTTCACAGAAAGAAGCATAGCGATTTAGTAGATAATGTGCTCTCCTGTTTAATCCCTACAGGGACTGATGATGGTGCAAATTTAATAATATATGAATGCTGCTGGCTTTCCCTTTTCCTGTTCCTTAAAGAGTATCTTCATTTTGCTCACTAAGTTTCTTCTACCCCTCCACCATTTGAAGACAATTCTGCCTTCGCAGATCTTTTCCCCCTGGATTTTGTTGATGACTAATTGGGAGGAAAGGAAGAAGGATGGGAGCCAAGATATATGTGAACTAAGATTGGGAAATAAAACCCTCTAAGGAGTTTTGGCTTGAAGAAGCCATGAGTTATGAAAGAAACACAGAAGAACAAAATGTTTTTTTCTTTCTTTCTTTTTTTTTTTTTAAGATTTACTTATTTAGGGGTGCCTGGGTGGCTCAGTGGGTTAAAGCCTCTGCCTTGGGCTCAGGTCGTGATCTCAGGGTCCTGGGATCAAGCCCCGCATCGGGCTCTCTGCTTGGTAGGGAGCCTGCTTCCTCCTCTCTCTCTCTCTGCCTCTCTGCCTACTTGTGATCTCTGTCTGTCGAATAAATAAATAAAATCTTAAAAAAAAAAAGAGATTTACTTATTTATTTTAGAGACAGAGAGAGTGAGAGAGTAGAGCAGGAGGAGAGGGAGTGAGGGAATCTGAAGCAGACTCCCTGCTGAGCATGGAGCCTGACAAAGAGCTTGATTTCATGTCACTGAGATCCATGACCTGAGTGGAAATCACGAGTTGGATGCTTAACGGACTGAGCCACTCAGGGGCCCCAAAGAGCAAAATGCTTTTAAAAATATTGCTGTTGATTATGTATCTCCCTCTTAGTGTTTGACAGTCGGGGATACTCACCACTATACTAACAAGTAATCGCACTCCCTCTTAGTGTTTGAGAAATATTAGTCGGGGATTGCTTCATTTAGAAATCTCAGTTGGTTGCTACAGCTTTTTCTGTGGATGTTGGCACCACTCTGAGATTGATGGAGATGGGTCATGGTGTCATTGTGGATCTATGAGGGGCTTCAGGTGGGAGTGTGGACCCAAGTGCTGGACTGAAATCACCAATGCAGATAAGAGCCGAGAAACAGTTTCACTCTGATGGTTAGACCAAGAGCACAGGTGGTCTTGAAACATTGGAATAGGAGCCAAACAAGACTTGATCTACTTTGAGTTGCACTGGTGTATGTTCACTTAACCAGTGTTGTTTCATTAGAAAGAAAATGAAGGCTGCTGGGGTGGCTCAGTCAGATAAATGTCCAACTTGTGATTCTGGCTCACATCATGATCTCATGGGTTGTGAGATGGAGCTCCAGGTTAGGCTCCCTGCTTAGCAGGGAGTCTGCTTGAGATTCTCTCCCTCTGCCTATCTCCCCACTCACCCACACATGCTCTCTCTCTCAAATAAATAAATCTTTTTAAAAAAAGAAATAAAAACAAAACAGGAAGTCTCAAGAAATGACCAATTTGAAATTGTTTTCTATGTCAATATATAGGAATGCCTTCTTTTAAAAAGAGCTCCAAGAAGTTGTATAGGCCAGATTCACATTCTGCATGATTGTGATTATTCCAGTAGCATATTTAATTATAGGACATTTCTTAGTGAGGGCTTCAAAAAAATGAGTGTTCCTAGCCTCTCCTTCATGCTTCTATTGCTCCCAAAAGAAGATTCTGGCTTCAGCTAGTGAGCTTCCTCCCTCCTGTCCTGTTGTCTAAGCAGTGTCCTGCCTTTAGTAGACCAGTGCTTCTGAGGCTTCATGATGAAAAAATCAATAGGAAAGGGGGCGGTAGGATGGTAAAGCACAGTGGGAAGGCAGGATAGGACAAGTCTGGAATTTTCCTAGATATTTAGGAGTAAAAGACTGAGTAGGAACTATAGGGTAAGATGGTTGATCACAGATGGCGTTTTTTCCAATAGCTTTACTAGTTTCTACAACTTCATTGGGTTATAATTGACATCCAGTAAACTGCATGTATCTAAAGTGTACCATTTGATGAGTTTTGTTATGTGTAAAGAGTCATGAAATTATCATTACATTCAAGATCATGAACTTGTGAAAATAAATAAAACCATAATGATTAAAAATGAAATCAGGAAGCACTCAAGGAGGAACTCTCACACACTACCATTCATACTCCAGCAGGAAGAGGGGAAGAATTTCTCCTTGTCCGGCAATAGTCCAAAAAATGAGAAATTGCTACACTCAGCCATTGAAGAGCCATTACCTGAACTCTTGGAAGCAGTCCCTCCTAACTTCCTCATTTACTCTATAAAAGCAAGCTCGTCTCCCCTGTTTTCCAGACTTGCCTATGATTTTCTGCAGTTTGCTTGTCCCAAATTGCAATTCTCTGGTATTCCCAAATAAACTCATTTTGCAACTAAAAGAGCTGGCTTTTTTTTTAAGGTCAACCAACTTATAGATGACATGTTAGAAAATATTGCTATGAACTGTGTATTAACTTTGCTGTGTTTAAGAAACACAAATTAACAGTCTGCATTATTTTTAAATTGCTTTTTGGTTGCTGGACTATGTTTCTTTGACTAGGACTCTGCTCAGATTCTGGGCCTTTGCTTCTGTGGGGTTACATATAATACAGAATTTAGATGGCTGTGTCTTTGAGGTTCTTCAATTGAAAATATAATTAAAATTTGACTTTAAGGAAGGAGAGGAGGCCTAACAGTACAGCCATGTTTGCTGGACAGTCAGCTTGAGTTGAGGGCAAATTTTTTAATCTCCAACAGAATGATGGATTATGTGCTTTTTGCCAATCTCCATTATTGTAGTTGAACTTTGGAGTCATCCTGGACCACAGAGAGTTGAAAGTTCTAATATGTGGCTAAACTTGGAGTGGGGATATTCTGGATTGCTAATTAAAATCAGATCCAAATGCTTTGATAATCACTAGACTCAAGGGTAAGATTATTATCTTCTTACTGAAATTAAGGAGGCTGACCAGGACATTTATTTGGACAAAACCATGGCAGAATGGACATCATCCTGAGGAAACAATTTTGGGTCCACTCTAACTTATAGATAAGCAGCCAAGACTCCAGAATTCTGAAGGTCTGTGGCATGGAAAAGATAATTTTTAGATTGGAAAAAATGTAAAGAATATACTGTTAATTTCCCACTAAAATCACAGAAATTTTTAAATTAAATTCCTGTAGAAATTCTTATTTTAAGCAGTGTACCTTTCTGATGTGTTCACCAGTATAAATTAATTGTAAGCTGCACAAAAGATATTCGAAAGTGAAGATGTCTGGTTAGAGTGTGTCGTGAAGGCAGAGAGTCAGGAAGAGGCTATTGTTTTATAATCTGCCTGTCTGGCTCTGTGACCTTGAACAAATGACATGTCTTTAGATCTCTAGTACCTTGTCTCTAATATGGACATAATATTTTACCTACCTGAAGGCAAGGCATAGGTCAGGTGCATTGAAGCACTCATTAATTTCTGAGCATCAGTGATCTTGATTCCTTCTCTGTAGAATGAGAGTATTGAATGATATAATCTTTAATGGATCTACTTGTTCTTAATATGTTCTCTGATATGTTAAATCAGTTCTCTAGGCTTTTTTTTTAAGATCTTTAAAAATTTACTCATTTGAGAGAGACAGAGAGAGAAAGTGCACACAGGCAGGGGGAGGGGCAGAGGGAGAGAGAGAAGCAGACTCCCCGATGAGCAGAGAGCCCCGAGCAGGGCTCAATCCCAGGACCCTGAGATCATGACCTGAGCCAAAGGTAGACACTTAACTGACTGAGCCATCCAGGTGCTCCAGTTCTCTAGGCTTTTTGAGAAATGGGGGCAGGCAGGAGGACTGTAAAGAGGACTAGGCAGGAAGCCCTGTCTCAATGCTGAAGTAAGCATACAGAATGATGAGCAAGAGGGTTCTGAGTAGCATTTACAACCTAGCTAAGGTTGTATGAACCCATCCTGGCCCAGCAACCTGAGATCATAGTGGGAAAACCTGAGGGCTGAAGAGACCTAGACAAGGCCAGTTACATAGGGAAAGCTATGAGCCAGACCCTGGAGTCTAGCATCTGCTTGGGGAGAAGTGAATCCAGAAGGAAGTTGGTGTTCAAAGCAAATGAACCAGAAGGGATATCGCTCTGTAGGACTTTGCTTCAAGGTTAACCTGAAGGAGCTGAATTCTGAAAGTCAGTTCAGAGAAAGAGTTGACCTTTAGGTCTTAGCAGTGAAAAGCTGCTGTCATGTGTAGTCTGGGGAAATTGCACTTGGAGGAAAGTAAAAAAAAAAAAAAAATCTGTGCTTTAGGCACACAATTAATAAGCTGTGAACCTCAGAAAAAGGATTTCACCTCTTGGAGTCCTGTCAGTAGAACAGCATGTAATTCTAAAGTCCTGTTTGTCTTTCTGACTTCCATAGTAATGGGGCAATGGTGGTACAGCTCATGGTTCGAGTTAAGAAGCAACTGTCCATAGAAAATCTTGATTTTACCCCTCTATAGAGTATATCAAATATATTACATGTCCCCAACAGTCTCTCCAGCAAAAGGAGGAGGTGGATGGTGGGGATAAAGAGGAAGTTGTAGAACTTCCCCAGAACACTGGAGGACCTGCAAGGGACCATCTTTTCCACATCCTTCCTTCACCAGCTTCCGGAACTCCACCAGTGCTCTTAAGTCATGTCTGCTCTCTCCTTTTCCTGCCCCACCCCAGCATGCCCTGGCAACAGACTGAAAAATGAATGGATGACCCTTCACCCAACTGCCCAACAGGACTGCCTTGAACTATTGTGCCTCCCCCAAAGGACATCGACAAGAGGGTGACAAGATACTCCTTTAATGATGTGGGAACTTAGAGAAAGGCTTGGGTGTAGACAGGAATCTAGCCCTGTGGTTGTCTGGATTATTCTACAGTATGGCAAGGGGAACTTCAGGCCCAGGTCCTTCATCTACATGCCTCTGAACCAAAGATTTTTTTATTTTGAATATTTATTTTTCTGGGCTCTGTGCATTTGGATATTTTGAAGCTTGTTACACCCAAAGTTTTAGATCCTCTTTTTTTTTTTTTAGGAATAAAAAGGATGAAAGCTTTAAGATATTCTAAGGAAGAAGATTCTCTTACTGGCGTTATATCAAATTCTTTTCTCTGGGGGAGGCCTGCTGTTGGGGCAGGGTGGGGTGGGTTCAAAAGAGTTGTAACATATTCTGGCTTTGGGCCCAACATTGTTGAAAAATGCTCAGAGGAGACTGAGAGCACTTAGATGTTTGGCTTTAAAACTTTCTTTGTTTAGATGTTCAAATTTGTTTAAATATTTTCTAAAACAGAAACAATAAAAGAGCTTGAATAGAATTTTTTTCCATGAAGCAAATTCTTTCCTAACTTAGACTAGCAAGTTCACTCTAAAATCACATTCATGTCTTTATTAAGTATCATGCAAAAGAAGTGAAATATATATAGGATTTGGTTAAGTTTTAAACTACTCCAGACTCTCCACAATAATAATAACAATCACCATCTACTATTTGATGTTGGGTCCTAGATCCTGTTTGAAGTGTTTCACATTACCTTATCTCAATCTTCTCAATAGTCTTTAAACTCAGTAGTAGTATTAGCTTCACTTTAAGGGTCAGAAATGAGAGACCCCTGGCTCCAAGAACTCACCTAGGGTATGTTAGTGAGCATCCAAGTTCATGTTTGGGTGCCAACCTAGATTGATTTGACCTCCAAGCCTAGTCTCTACCAGCAGTGTGCTGAGGAATGTTCAACATCCAGCTCTCTGGTAAGGGAGGGGAGGTCTGCTTTATAGCACTTGGCAGTTTCCAGTAGTGTAAATATTCAACTACCAAACATTCAACCACCAAACATTCAAGCCACCAGCGTGACCTCACTGAACACAGAGTGGGGAAGAAATACACAAAACCAGCTCTCACTGCTCTCAACTCTATCAGCTGCCTTCAGCGTACCACAGCTTTCCTTGTAGATTATGTTGTCATCAAATACATTTTGGAGCCTGGAGCAAACCCGTGTCACTCACCATTGAGTGGTAAGGTCCGCAGTCTTCCTACTCCTGGTATTCCCACACACTTATTCTTGTAGCATGCCTTCTTGGAGCACTGCCTCTGGGCCCTTCACTTGGCCAAGCGCTGCCATAAAGGCTTCTCACACAATTTTCTCATCTGATTTCCTCTGTAGCAGGAGACTGCTGTTTCTTTCCTTCTTTCACAAAATGAGGAAACAGGCAAGAGTTTAAGTACTTTGGTGAAACTCACACAGCTCACAAGTGAGTGAAGCATAGCTAGACTAAGGCTAGACTTGAGTCTGTCAATCCCGCAGATGATGAACTTTTCAGGAAGAAATGGAAAATAAAGGTGGGAGAGGGGTCATGTTGGCCAAGTAAGATTTTACATAGATGAAGCTTATATCATGCAAAAAAAAAAAAAAAAAAGTTCCGAGTTGCTTGTATCTGGATGATAGTAAATATCAAAATGATTAGCTGTGTTTTTTAATTTAAAAAAAAATCTGGGGCACCTGGGTGGCTCAGTGGGTTAAAGCCTCTGCCTTCAGCTCAGGTCATGATCCCAGGGTCCTGGGATCGAGCCCCACATCGGGCTCTCTGCTCTGCGGACAGCCTGCTTCCTCCTCTCTCTCTGCCTGCCTCTCTGCCTATTTGTGATCTCTGACTGTGAAATAAATAAAATCTTTAAAAAAATAAAAAATAAAAAAATCTGGATAATTTGGGGAAAGGAGTTGTGGTACAATGAAAAGAAAGTGAAGAAATTGAAGGGTTTGGGTTGATAGATACATGATCTCAGATGTGTCCCTTGACCCTTCCTAGCTTTGATGATCTCATCTCTAAAATGGTTGAATAGGCATCAACTGCTACAATTTAAATGAATGGCGATAATAATTCAAATGTTTATATAATACTCAGTTTTAGTGTTGAACAGACACGGCTGAACAAAAGGAGCTTTCTTTTGTTCACAGCTTTTGAACTTTCAAGGAAAATGTTAAAAATCAAGAATTAAGGGCACCTGTCTTGCTCGGTTGGTAGAGCAAGCAGCTCGATCTCAGGGTCATGAGCTTGAGCCCTGTGTGAGGCATGGAGCCTACTTAAAACAAAAAACAAATTGGGAATTAGATCAATTATTGTGTAATTTGGGTTTTGATGATAGAAAAAAACGATACATTATCTCTTAATCTTCAAGAGCTTTATTTTTATTTATTTTTTATTTTTTTAAGATTATTTATTTATTTATTAGTTAGTTAGAGAGAGAGAGCACAGGCAGACAGAGGCAGAGGGAGGAGCAGGCTCCTTGCCCAGCAAGGAGCCCGATGTGGGACTCCATCCCAGGACGCTGGGATCATGACCTGAGCCGAAGGCAGCCGCTTAACCAACTGAGCCACCCAGGCATCCCAATCTTCAAGAGCTTTAAAGAATATGCCCCAAAAGAGTATTTTTCATGGAACTAAAAAGTTGTGAATTTATGGATGAATATCTGGAATCAGTCTTCTCTAGGAGAACTTGGTCAGTTGGTTTATTCTGTTTCTTAGACCTTTTGGTTCTTGCTGATTTTTAGGATAGAAAACCACCTGAATCTAGAGGGACTAAACTGTTGTTCCAGGTCCCTTCTTAGGACTTTCTAAATTCCCTTCCCACAGAAATGGTAGGTGAATCTAGCCATAGGCTTATGAAAATTTTCTCATACATTGATACATGCAAATCACAGGCAGTATCAAGAGTTGATGCTTAAGGAATTAAATCCTCTACATTCTTTTTTGACCAGAAGGAATGTTGAGAAAGAAAATTATAGCTCTTTTCCTTCATAGATGTGATAAAGTCTGAGCCTTGCAAAAGGGCTTAAGTAGTACAACTTGTGTAAGAAGAATTCTTTGGGTGCAGTTAGTATAAACAAAGGGTCCTTGGCACGAACAGAGAACTAAGCAGCTGCAAGAGATTTGCTTTAAAAACCAAAAGATTAAATGCTCTTAGGAGAGAGAGAGAAGAAATACCCACTAAGGTCTCTGATATTTCCTTTTTCTTTCCTACTTCTGTATTGTCTTCTAGATTTAAATAATGCCTATCTGTGGTTAAAAAGACCAAAAGAATCTTCTACTTAAGAATGACCATATTATCAGCATTTTCTCTTTATCTCTCTCAGCTTAAGCAAGCATAGAAGTCTAAGGTTAAGTCACAAGAAATAAATCATTTACATTCCCTTGCCACCATATCTATTCTCCATGAGATCATCAATGAAAGGATAGTGATAGTAATTTGACCCCCATGAGAATATTATGAGTTAGTGGGAGTGATTGATGCAGAAGGTAATTGCCTTGAAATGAAATAATTAAAAGCAAAACAAACAGGATTACTGAGGGGAGCGGGGTATGGAGAGGGTGGTTGGGTTATGGACATTGGGGAGGGTATGGGATATGCTGAGTGCTGTGAAATGTGTAAGCCGGATGATTCACAGACTTGTACCTCTGGGGCAAATAATACATTATATGTTAATAAAAATAATTAATTTAAAAAACTAAGTTCAAAAAAAAGGTACATGCCAAAACCAGTTTGTTTATTATGGAAAACACTGGTGAGCAATAATACAGTGTAATGAACTTCTTTGTAGTCTTGCTATTCCTTATGATACAGCAGCTACTCATATGCCAAGTTTCTTAAGACATAAACATGAAATTGACTAGACTTTGTTTCATATTTCCACACAATTCAACTGATCACATCTTTCTAAAACAGACCTTACTGATGCAACATAACTCTGAGTTCAAAGCTGGGAAATGTGCAGTGTATAATTTCATTAGGAGTTTGTATAGCTTTAAAGTTTACTCGAATAGACTAGAAATATAATGGCTATTGCATTGAAGCATATGAAATTTGATCTTTTTAACATAAAAACACAGAAAAGTTGTTTTATTAGAAAATATAACACATTAGATAATTGAAAAAGCATACAACTGACTACCATGATGTGGAAGGCTAGCCAAGATTATTGTTAAGTGATAAAGACAAGTTTTCAAACTGTACATATAAAATGCCACTGGTTTTGCACTTGTATGAAACTATACACTATGTACATAGTGTAGCAAATACATGGAAACTATATGGAGGAATACACAGCCAAGCTGTTAATAGTAGCTATGATAGAAAGCAAAATTGTTAAAAGAAACTTTGGTATTCAATATAACATTTCTGGAACATTTTAATATTTTTAAAATTTTATTTATTTGACAGACAGAGTTCACAAGTAGGCAGAGAGAGGAGGAAGCAGGCTCCCTGCTGAGCAGAGAGCCCAATGTGGGGCTTGATCCCAGGATGCTGGGATCATGACCTGAGCTGAAGGCAGAGGCTTTAACCCACTGAGCCACCCAGGCGCCCACATTTTAATTTTTTAATAACAAGTGTATATATTGTGTTTGAAATCATATAAAGTGTTTTTTAAAATCTGTATATACAGCTGACAAGTAGGCATATGAAAAGCTGCTCAATATCATTCATAATTAAAGAAATACAAATTAAAACCACAATGAGCTGCCACTACACATCTATCATAATGGCTAAAGTGAGAAATCATGGTAAAATCAAATGCTGGAGAACGTGCAGCAAAAAACAGATCACATATAAATTGCTGGTGGGAATGTAAAATGGTACAACCCTTCTGGAAGACAGTTTGGCAATTTCTTACAAAATTAAACATACACTTAGGATATGATCAGTAGTTCCACTCTGAGGACAAAAGAAAGAAAAACTTACTTTCACACAAACACCTGTACATGGATATTTGTAGCTGTCTTATTCATAATCATCAACATCTGAAATGGCTGAGTGTCTTTCAGCTGGTGAATGGGTAGACTGGTGGGCCAATAAAATGAGCTACTCTTTAGCAGTCAAAAGAAACAAGCTATTAATACATGCAACAACATAGGTGAATCTCAAATGAATTCCGCCCAGTGGAAGAAGTCCTGCCCAAATTACTGTGTGATTCCATTTATAGGACCTTCTGGAGAAGGCACCACTGTGAGTTGGTATACAGGGATTAGGGGTGGGTGAGGGATGTGGAAGCATTGGGACGGATGTTAGAGCGATGGAACTGTTCTGTATTTTCATTGCAGTGGTGGTTATACAACTCTAAGCATTTTTTTTAAAGATTTTATTTATTTATTTATTTATTTGACAGAGAGAGGGAGATCACAAGTAGGCAGAGAGGCAGGCAGAGAGAAGTGGGTGGTGGGGAAAGCAGTCTCCCTGCTGAGCAGAGAGCCTGATGCAGGGTTCGATCCCAGAACCCTGAGATCATGACCTGAGCTGAAGGTAGAGGCTTAACCCACTGAGCCACCCAGGCACCCCAACTCTAAGCATTTTCAAAACTCCTAAACTGTACACCAAAAAAGTGACATTTATTGTATGTAAATTTTAAAATATACTTTAAAATGCTATTTTAAAAAGATCTCATTGATGCTTTATAAGCCCACAAGTCTTGACTGATACTATACATTTTCTGGGTAGAGTTAGGAGAAACTGCCTTTAAACAGACAGAGGTGCTTGCCACTTGTAAATGAACTGTGATAGCCTTGCTACTTGAGGAGAGATTGGGGGTTCAGAGCCATAGCTGGCAAACTCTCTGTCCAAGTGTGAACTGTATGAAGTGTGGATCAACACTCAGTTATTCAGAAGT
Organism: Taxidea taxus jeffersonii; assembly: GCA_003697995.1. Lineage (NCBI taxonomy): Eukaryota > Metazoa > Chordata > Mammalia > Carnivora > Mustelidae > Taxidea > Taxidea taxus. Next base: position 136,173 of record ML109792.1, on the reverse strand, counting down.
AGACCTCGGACTAGGATGCTGTTCACTAAGGTTTTAACCCCCTTTGCCCCAGAGGATTGCCTCGCCCACCCACCAATCAGATGCAAAAAATTGTTGATCACATTTGTCTCAAATTCCTATGTTGTTTCTTCCTTTTATGCAAACCGTGAGTAAAGAAAGCCCTTGAGGGCCAGAGGAAGCAAAGTTCTCTCTCCTCTCATAGTTTTGTGGACTCTACCTGCATATACTGCTTAGACTCCAAAATTAGAATAATTAGAATAATCTTTAGCAGTTAGCATGGCATTTGGCAAAATAAAAGCACTGCTTCCAACTATATTTTCCCTTTAAATTTGTGTGCCTTGTGAAGGGGCAAGAAAATAAACAAATACATTTTTAAAAGAGGAAAAAGAAGCAAAAGGAGAAAACCAAAGAACAAAACTGGCTGGCCTTTTCTTGCTCACATCCATTTTCCAGCTCAGCCTAGAAAGGAAGCTTCCCCTTTTCACATGGTTCATTAATGAGTCAGGCTTGACAAATTTGGGTTTGTTAATAGAAGAGGCTGAAACAGATTGTTCCATATAAATAAGTCTTTATAGTGGCACCCTAAGTAATGGTTATGGGGCACCAGATGTTCTTAATGAAGTGACCACTTCACATAACAGCGTGCCCAAGCGTCTACACTACAGGAAGTGCCCTCCCCTAAATGCCTGTCTATCATTTTCTTTCCCTTCTTCTAATGGAACGTCTCCTCCTACCCCCTCAGAAATTAACAGTGGGACACTAGCTTGCTGCCTATTTGATTCTGTCTGGTATTGTATTTCCTGTGGCTCCCAGCTGCTTCATGTAGGTGCTAAAATGGGGTCTTTTTAACCCAGAGCATCCAGTTAACGCTTCCCGATCTCAGTCAAATAAACAGGGTCTCTTGGACCCTTCCTACATACTTTGTCTTTGATGGGGGAATAGCCAGACAGCTCAGGAAAGAGAGTCTCACTGCTGCTTGGAACTGATCTGAGAGAGGGTGCTTCCTCTGATCCTGACTGTTTATCCTTGGCATGCCTGCGCTGGGACAAGCAAGGCCTGGAGCTCCAGCTCAGTGATTGCTAGCCTGGGAACTAGGCTTGGTTTGTTCCTACTGGTGCAGTGACGTGTGAAAAAGTGACTGTAACTTTCTGAGTCAGAGTTTTGTCACACTAAAACAAGGAGATTAGATGGCATGGTTTCCTGGGCCCCTGCCAAGTTCTAAAAGGCCATGAGTCTATGAAATAAGGGGGGGGACAAATTAGTAATGGAGCTCAAGGAAACATAATGCCTAGGATTCTTCTTGAATCATTAACCCCCATACTACTCATTCGATATATAAAATACAATGTCAAGCAGTGGCAGATGGAGAAAAGTGATACTATGAGAAGAGGACAATTTGGAAAGATGGGAGGTGTTTCTAAAGTTCTCAGGCATGCAGCATAGTGATGTTAGATACTCATGTTTTCAAGTCAGCCTGCCCGGGTTCAAGTTTTGGTCTCAGTACTTGGTAGCTGTGTATCCTTAGCCATGTTTCTTTCTTTGGGCTTCTGTTCCTCAGACATAAAAAGTGATAACAATATTATTTTCCTCAGAGAGTTGCTCTGAGGATTAAATAAAATAATGCCTGCAGGCTGGTGTTGTGACACATTTGAAGTCAATGACCAACAACACTTCTGCTGCTGTGTACAGTTTCTGGTGAATGACTCTCTCCAGGACTCCACGAAAGAGTGGATGGTGGGCGGAGAGGGGAAGGGATGACTGTGGTGGACTGACTCAGGCGCCAGACTTGGCCTCCAAAGTCGGGTTTTAGCTCAAGATAACACAGACCTCAAGAATGTGCCCACGAACAAATTCCACAGTTTAAAGTACATTAGGCATGTATTGCCACTTCCTAGCTGGGTGACTGTGGTTGTGTCCCCCAGCCTCTCCGAACCTCGGTCTCCCCATGAGTGTTCTAATGCTTATCCCTCAAGGATGTCGGAAGGAGCTAGGTGAGGCAACACATGTGAAATCCTCTGCAAATGCAAGGATTGTTAGGAGCCACTAGGATTATGAATGAAAACTTAGGACAGAAGTCTTTCTCAGACAGATTGAGATAATGTGCAAGGTTTTTTGATGACTCAGGGTTCTCTTCATGAACATCTATGACTGACACAACATACCCATCTGTGGCACTTTACCATTTTAACCTGTGTTCACGTACTCGACTTCCTTCTCTTCCCACGGAAAGGCACATAAGCTGTTTGTCCCCATCCTGACCCCATGCTTCGTTCTCATCGGCATCTTCCTTCACAGCTGCTATGGTCTGGCCGCTGCTCCCACTTCTTTTCTTTCATACCGCATAGTTATTATTGGAAGCAGATGTAAGAATCATATCAAACATTCATCTCAAACGCTAGGTCAAGGGAAGCCTTTGAGTAAGGAAGAGGCATATTCAGGCATTTTAGAAACCTTACCTAGTAACAGTTGATTTGACAGACGGGGGTCAGAACAGAAGTGTGTTCTTTACTGACAAGGAAAGGTGGGAAGAGCCTGTACTTGGATGATGGCAGGCGGGAGCAGGAGGAGGAAAAGACTAAAGAGAGTAGTAGGCAAGCCGGCAGGGCTATAGAACGTTATTCATTCAATAAATATTTATTGAACATTTACCCTGTGTCAGGGATTGCTCTAGGGAATACATCAGTGAGTAGCATAGGCAGAATCTTGATCTCTGTGACATTATGGTCCATCCCATTTGTCGGGTAACTGGAGGTCAGTGAGAAGGGAAAGGGGGAAATCCAACAGAGGGGACTGAGGTGTCCAGCTTGTGTATCTGGGGAAATGCTGGTGCAACTGACGGCAATGGAAGGCAGGAAGAGGGCTGGGTCAGGGTGAAAGGTGACACATTCAGTGCTCAGCACAATGAACTTGAAGAATTGATATCTAATTAAAATGCTTTCCTAGAGTGAAATGAACTCTTGGGTTTTGTGACTGGCACCAGGTGATCTGTGTGGAGTGGTATAGTTTCTCAGTGTCTAATCAAAGAGACATCCATATTGGACGAGAGACACTCATTGCTGGTCCCAAATTTTAGGAGACCTTTTTTTTTTTTTTTGGTAAACTTAATAGGAGAAAATTCATTAACATAGACAATACCTGTAAGTATAGTTTTATAAAAAGATACTAAAATATGTGTCAAGGAGACTTTTCCCATGAAGACCTTCTATAAAAGCTGAAAGGCATAAAAGTAAGTCTTAATTAAGTCAAGGTATTTTTTTGGAGGAAGCAAGATAAAATAATCCCAGTACATTTATTTCTAATGATATAAGTTATTGCAGGGATGGAATATAGAGACTCTGTCCTGTAGGTTGTGTTTCAAATATCAGATGTGTTGAGGAAATTGTTGCCAGGGGCTGGATTTTGGTTAATTCCTGGCCAGATTCTCTGTCTGCGACCTAACATAGCAATATTCAGTATGGCTAATCAAAGAAAGCTCTGTAGGCCACTGATGTATACCAACAGAGTTGACATGCTGCTGGGAAAATTTAGAAGCCTTACTTTTTTATTCTTTCCCAGGCCAGAGATCATTCTACTTCCTCACAGAGGTGGGCCACAGAGATGGTAAGATCATAGTTTCCTCCAAAAAAAGGTAGAGTGAATCTGCTCATACTACTATAGGATTTGTTTAAACCTTACTGCTTTGTACCATAGCTATAGAAGAGAGACTAGTTTATCTTGAAAAAAATATTAAGGGTGAGTTCAAATAATCAGTGGCTTATGAGTAGGTTTTCCTTAGGTCAAAGTGGCCAGCAGGCTATTTCTAAGATGTCTATAGAACAGTGGTTTTCAACCTTGGTTATGTTTTGAATCACCTTGGGAACACTAAAACATATTGTTACCTGAGTCTGACCCCAGGGGCTCTGTTTTGTTTTTGCTTTTTTTTTTTTTTAAGATTTTATTTATTTATTTGACTGAGAGAGAGAGAGAGAGAGATCACAAGTAGGCAGAGAGGCAGACAGAGACAGAGAGAGAAGCAGGCTCCCTGCTGAGCAGAGAGCCCAATGCAGGGCCCGATCCCAGGACCTGGGATCATGACCTGAGCCGAACGAAGGCAGAGGCTTAACCCACTGAGCCACCCAGGTGCCCCCCAGGCTCTCTGTTTTAAGTGGTCTCTGAGAGAGAAAAAAATTCCCAGGTAATTCTCATGGGCAGCCATTGTTGAGAACTATAGCTATAAAACACTGGATTTGGGAGTAAGACCATATACCAGAGGTCCTTGCCAACATAAGCTGACTGACAAATAAGGTCCAAAAAGAGATTCTTATTTATCATGACTGTATGCTAAAATACTGCTTTTCACTTTGATGTACTTTACTTTGTCAGTAGAAATGCACCCTAGCCAATTCATGGGCTATCTTTATCAGGTTACATGTCCACGGTAGAAATAAAACAACAAAAAAGAGGGCAGCCATGGGACATAGTCCACTGTGCTCCATTTGGAACTTGAGAGTTTGCTCTTATGCATGCTAACCTTGGTAGTAGTATTACATTATTAAAAAAATATGAGTAGTGTCTGATATGGACATGTTACTGCTTGGGGAATCTATCAATATATTAATGGAATCAAGCACTGAGAAGATTCTATAGCCTTCACATTTTTGTCTTTTCTTCATTTATTTGTCATTTTTGTTATTTCTGTTGTATGCTTGGAAGACTGTTGGCTCATTTTGGTGCTCACAGTCATTCTGGATGACTTATGTACCAGGTTCCTGTCACCGGATAAATGAAACACAACCATATTTACATTTGATGTGACTACTGGGGCCATCAGATCCTAGCTCAGCTACGGCTAGTTGTTAGGGCCTGAGCAAGTCCATTAAAGTCCGAATCTCATTTTCCTTATCCTGTAGGGTTGTTATAAGGATTGCAAATAATATATTACAGTGTCTGTTGCATAATAAATTCTCCATAAGTTAATTACTGGGGCACCTGGGTGGCTCACTCAGTTAACTATCTACCTTCTGCTTGGGTCATGATCTCAGGGTCCTGGGATTGAGCCCCATATCAGGCTCTCTGCTCAGCCGGGAGTCTGATTCTCCTTCTACCCCTCCTCCTGCTCTCTCTCTCCCTCTCTCACTTTTTTTTTTAAATTTTATTTAAACATATAATGTAACCCCACCACCCTCTCCCAACACCTCTCCCCCCCGCCCCCTTCAGTTTGTTTTATGACATTAAGAGTCTCTTTTGTTTTATCTCCCTCCTGTTCGCATCTTGTTTCATTTATTCTTTTCCTACCCCCTTAACCCCCACCCCCGTTGCATCTCCACTTCCTCATATCAGGGAGATCATATGATAGTTGTCTTTCATGTGTGCATGCTCTCTCTCTAATCAATAAATAAAATCTTTTTAAAAAGCCATAAAAGGGAGAAATTTTTAAAAATGCTCCATAAATTATAGCTATTATTATCTCCAAATCTGCAGTCAAATGCTCTGCCACTGAGCTATATCCCCATATTATCTCCAAATCTGGATTGCAAACTCCTTAAGGGTATTGGGACATATTTTCTCCATGAAGTTTAGGTATTTATAATTCCCTAAACATGCACAAGATGGTTTTCAATAAAGATAATACAATACAATTCCAACTTTATAAGTTATAGGGAATATTAGAACTAATTACCTTTATCAGGCCTGCAGAATTAAAGGTACTGTCTGTGAACACGTTACTGAGCAAAGTAACTGGACTACCAGAGAATCAGATCCACAGTCTTCAGAGTTTAAAGGTTTGGGTCCTGGACTCAGACCACCTGAGTTTGAATTCTGTTTTCAGTTCTTGCTGGCTGAGTTTTTGATCAGGTTGCTTAATCCCTCTCTGTTCGTTTCTTCCTCTGCAAACTGGATATGTTGAATGGATAAATGAAATAATGTATATGCAGTCCTTAACTGGAACCTGGTACAATATAAAGGTTCAGTTAAGGCTTGCTATTATTATCTTTGGCTTTATTAGCATTGTTCTGACTCATGCACTAACTTCTTGAGCAAGGGACAATGGCCAGTAGGTCACATGCAATAGAAACGAGGTAACTCAATTTGGTAAGAAGCACAGGATGTCTAGGAAAGACAAGATGAAGCCAAGGACAACAGCCTTTGGAAACACAACCACAGCCACTACCCAATGGAGACAGCACACACTGAGCTCACCCTTGGGCAGTCACTCAACTCATTAGAAGTTGACCAGCCCTATTTATTCAACATTGTGTCAGATAGTGGTGGGTGTATTTAAAGGAAGTGAAAAGTAGACCCTTTGAGGAACTTGCAGTCTGGGTGGGGAGAGAAGTCTTTGTGAAGAAAATGGATGCTGATGTTAAGGGCTAACTTGTGAGGTTCAGGCCATGTTTGCAATGGAGTTGCAAGGAGAGATTGAGAATGGTTTTGGCCTTTCTGCACCATTCTTTGTAGAGGAAAATAAGGCCGTTAGCCATAATACCTTCAAATATAATTAGTAGTGAAGGTATCCTGGCTACCATCATAAAAACCACACCTTTTAATTCTTTTTATTCCACAATAATCCAGAATATAAATAATGGGTGAAGAATCAGGGAGTAGATTATTCAGGAAAAAGTGGGGGAGTCAAGGAAAATTTCTATTTATTTACTTATTTACTTATTTACTGGGGAAGATCTCTTTACAACACTCTTTCCCAATTCAAATCAACAATGGTTTACTAAACAGCCCAGAAGGTTGTACCAGGTACTCTGCTAAGCCTGGGATGTTTAGGATGAGGAAGATACGGTCCTGCCTTTAGGCTTGGTTCACATTCTAGAAGCCTCTCTAGAGGCCTATCTCTGTGCTCGGGCTTGTGGTAAAAATGATCTTAAATAGCCATACTGAGTCCATTAGAGTGCATAAGAAGAAGAGAAGACTAAAGCATGCCATTATATGGAAACTAGCCCTGAGGCCCTTTTAACCAGTTAAAGGGACAGACAGAAACAGACCACTTCAGTATTTATGGTGAGGCCCTGCGATGGGAGTGTGCCCAGGTGTTCCAGTCCCCTGAGAGCCTGCCAGAACTCCGGCGAGGCTGCTGAGGTGAAGTGATGTCTGAACTGAGTGCTGGAGGCCGTGAGAGATCATCGGGTGATCAGAAGGGGGTTCCAGGCAAAGAACAGCATAAACAGGCACACTGGAGTCAAGCTCTCTGTGTGGATGGGGAACTACTAATAGTTCAGTATTGCTAAAGGTCTGGGTAAGAAAGAGCAGGAGATGGCAGACAGAGGCCAAGACTTTCCAGCTCAAGGTTCAGCCTGCAGGTGAAGGAGGATCAACCCAAGAGGCCTAGATAGGAGCGTGTGGTGGTCATATTTGTGTGTTAGATGTAGAGAAAGGAGTTAGCCAAGTATCAGGATTAGGTACGGGAACATGTAACAGTGGCTTACAGCAACGCGGGTTGGTTTTCTCACCGAACAGACAGTCTGGGGGTAGGCAGTTACTCACTGACTAAGACACTCATCTCCTATCTGTCTTTTTGCCTTGCCATGCTTTTGTCCTCATAGTTGTCACTTTACAGTCTGAAGAAGACAGTTGTCCAAGCTCAAACCAACACATCCACATGTAAGGCAGCAAGACTGGAGAAAGATGCAGCTATCCCCAGGAATCACCCAGGTAAGAGCCCTCCCGGAAGTCACCAGCCTTTGAGCAAACTGCTAGCGGGTTGTCGAGGGCTCAGCCCTATGGTGACCCTAGCTGTGAGAGAACCCGAGAGAGCACTTCTCTCCTTTGATCTGTGGTGGATTCACACAGCAGAGGAGATTGGGAATACGGGTTGGGGAGCTACCCTATTGTTTCTGTCATGAAAGCTAGCAGGTGAGAGCCGATGGGGACTGTAGACCGGGCCATGGCAATCAAGAAGGAGCGGCTCTTGCTGCCACTAATGAAAACTGAAAACTCAGAAATTCTGAATAGAGGGCCTAATTCTAGAAGTGGGTTCGATGTGTCATCCCACCTGGGGAGGGATATAAAAGAAAAACTCAAGTGAAAGCTTAGGGGTCTTTGAGGTCTATCTGGCAGTCATTAGAATGTAGGGATCCCACCAAATCTATCCCAAGAACTACTCAGAACTTCTAAACAGTGCACGGTTTTTCTTAGGCCTAACAATTTCAATTAAGCCCAAGTCTGAGGAGATGTGCTAATTTGTACAGCTTTGTTTTTTTCTACATGCTAGGATACCCACCCTGGAATTTAATGGATAGTAAAGTTATGCAAAGAATCACTGTGCGCAACAAGAACCAGAACATTTTCTGCCAAGCCCACCTCCAATACAAACATACACACATACCAGTCAGGGCTATACATAGACCTTGGTCTTGAATCCCCACATCTATTTGCCACACTGTGGAGCAAATGTGTTTTCATTCTCTTGATTAAAATAACAGGAAGTACCATCATTCTTGAAGTCTTGGTATTTCTAACAGACACATAACCACACACAGACCCACAAATAGAACTGTGGAGACTCTTGACGAGGTCTGTTGGCAAGGAGTCCGGTACCATTCCTGGCTTGGGATAAAAAGTTCTGCACCTGAATCATCTTACCTCTCACGTAATGCTCCAAGCCACTGCGCAGATGAATCCAAGAGGACTACGATGTCTATAGAGGTCCTCTCATAACTGCCAACTCAAAAGGGGCCTCTGCCTCCTCAGCCAGTCTGGCAAGTCACGGAAATTCTACTCTGGGACTGCATACAAGAGAAGTATTTCTTTGGTATTTACTTTGACCGGGGAAATTACTATGACAGATTTTTTCTTTTCCTGAAGACACAGAGTGACATTTGAAAGGAGAAACCACTGGATGCCATAGTCTTTTTAAAAATAATATTAGAGGAAGAGCTCAAAGGAATGTCTGCCCAAGCACCAGTGTCTATAGCCTCGTATTTCAAGAAGAATTCGGCCACTTGAAGCAGCATCGAGCCAGCACTGCTCACTTCAGCTCCTGCCCTCTTGAATCTACTTTGTTGTGCTCAGCATCAGATTCTAAACTGGTGACATTCTGTCGGTGCCACAGCTCTTCTTACCAGTTATGCTGTTAAATCCGTGCTAAGTTTGTGATGTCGCTGCTTTTTCATATTCATGCTTAGTCCCCCCTCCCCCACCAGATCAAGAGTTTCTTGAGCTCAGGGGTCACACTTTATACTCCATTCTGTCTTGCCTAGTTGTGTTTGTCTTGGTAAACACAGGAAATAACTGTTGGATGGATGAATGAGAGAGTGACAAAGGCTGGAAAACAGTGGAAGGTGAGCTGCTCTGCTATTAGGTAAAGAGGATTGCGAAACTCTGGTCAGATTAGTAGGAAAGGTGGTGTTTCATTTGTGTCCGCAGATAGGGATCTTAGGCCCAGGCTTGCTGGCTTGCTTTCACTCATTCAACAAACATTTCTCTAAGTTTCTCCAGAAGAGCCAGGCAAGCATTGTGGTGGCAGGCCCCCAATAAGACAAAGTCCCTGTAGGGGTGAGGGAGACATGGGGCATCACGGATTCCGAGAGATACAGTGGGGTTGGCAAGATGATAATGGCACGCACATGGTACATGGAAATTCTAAATTAGACTGTGGTTTCCAGGGAAGCTTCTGGGAAGAGAAGCATTTTTATTCATGTGTTCAAGGATGAATGAGTGTTGGCTAGAGGAGACTGATTAGGAAAAAGCATTACAGGTAGAAGAACTAGCATGGGAAGGTGTTCTGCACCATAAAATAAAAGGTTACATTGAGATCTGAAGTCTCAGCTGAAATGGTAGCTGTGCCTAGAGCTGAACTCAGAGAGCTAGGCTAGAACAGCCTTGCAGAGGACCTTGCGGCAATATGATTTAGTATTTCAGAGTAGAGGTTTAGAAATCAGACAGAACTGAGTTCAAATCCTGGCTCTGGTACTTACAACCCATGTAACTAGCTGATTTTTTTTTTTTAATTCCTCAAAGTCTTGGTTTCCTTAGCACAGTGTCTAGCTGTATCACTTATCTATTGCTACGTAAGAAATTATCCCAAACCATAACAACTTAAAATAACGCAAGTTTATTAAGTTCTTACAGGTCCAGAATCTGGTCTTCGGCTTCAGGGTCTCCCACGAGGCTGCAATGAAGTATCAGCCAGAGATGAGGTATTATCTCAAGACACGAGAAGGATCAATATCCAAGCTCACTTACATGGTTGTTGGGGGAATTCAGTGCCTGGATGGCCATTGGCCAGAGGCTGCCCTCAGTTCCTTGACATATGGGCCTCCCCAGCGTAACAGCTTGCATCATCAGTCAGTGACAGAGGGCCTGTGACCAAGACGGATGTAGCCTAATCAGCAAAGTGACTTCTTGTCACCATTGCCACATTCTGTAGGGTAAAAGTCATTGGGCCAGCCCACACTCCAGGGAAGGGGATTATACAAGGGAATGAACACCGTAACATGGGGATCTTTGGGAGTCATTTTAAGCCAGTAGCCTACAGCCGGTAGCCTATGTTAGTAGCTGATAGCTTATATTACCACCAAATAAATAGCTTTTTTTTTTTTAATTAAACTCAGTTGAGAGTTTTGGAAAACCTAGAGAAAGCTGGTGAAGGATTTTATATCAAAGAGTAACTTTAGGTGATCTTGGCTAGGTCGAATCACTTCATGTCATGTCTTTGAGCCTTTATTTCCTCCTAAGTATGGTGAAAATATCTATCTCCCATAGAAATGAGAACATATATGTGCAAGCAGAAATACACTTTGGTAAAAACAAGCATACAACTCTTCACAGTGGGAGGAAGCAAACTGCCTTGGGCCAGTTTTCCACTTTGTGCTGATACTGTGACTCTCACAGTTTGATATCTTCAAAGTTTTCAGGGCTTGGCCTGTGGGCCCAGAAGGATTTGTATAACTGGAATAAACACCCACAAAAAGAAATTTGTCTTTAGAACATCGCTTAAGGCATTTCCAAGGGTTTTGCTTTTTTCGTCTTTTTAAATACCTTTGCTTTCAAGGACCCCATGGGGGCTAGAGAGAGAAAACAGACTATCTGGGAAATTTCAAGCTCTTGATAATAAAAGTGGTAATAAAATCTCGTCTGGCTCCTGATGCTTCACAGAGCGGTTGTTTGTGGTGGATGGGGTTCCCCCACATCTAGCAGCTGGTTTCCAGTCCCAGGGAGCAGCTCAAGTTACCACTCCCTTGCCCACTGCAAGGGCAGCTCCATGCCTGCAAGGTACCCCCACCCTGGCGCCTCACCCATTTCCGCTTCGTGCCCAAATGGGATACTTCATTCCATGCTCCACATGGGGCCCATCACACACAGGAGTGTTTCATGGTCTTTCCAGGTACAAAGCAAAGCACTCTCTTGACTCAGACCCAGACTGGTGGGCATTTCGGCGGGTAGCCCAGTCTTTCCAGGCTATAGCCTTAGGAAAGGTGTCGGAACTTAGGAATTAGACTCTCCCCACCCCCCATCATTTGGGCTTCATACAAAAGCGCGCTTCTTGGCAGGGCGTCTCTGGGTGGAGCAAAGAAGCTGTGGCTGCAACAATGCTTCGAGTGCGAGGGGCGCCCAGGACCCCACCACCACACCCTCGCCCTGCCAGCCTGGCGGGGCGTGTCACGCCAGCCCGCAGCTGCACACGCCGCTGCGGGTTTCCCCCTTGGCGCTGAGGTCCTCTCCTGCAGCGCCGCTGCCCTCGGACTTGGCGGGCCATTTGGTCTCGGGGGAGGGGCTCGCGGGCCCAGCGGAGCAGTCCCCGCAGGAGGGCGGGAGCGAGCCCGGCAGCTCACGGACTGCGGAGGCGGAGCAGCACTGCGGGCAGCCCTGGCCGGAGGCTTCTACCTAGCCAGGCCCGCCGCTCCCGCGACCGCTGCCTTAGAAAACTAACAAGAACCAGATGTGGCCGCGGCTGTCGAACTTTCCCCGAGCCAGTGATTGGTCCCCGGCCGAGCGCCGCAGCCAGTCAGCGCGTTGGGAGGGCCCGGAGTCCCCGCCCGGCCGCGCACCCGCGGGGATCCAGGTTGGAGGCTGGCGCGGCGCAGCTAGTGGGCTGGCAGGCCGGGCCGGGACGAGCTCTGCTGCGGGGCAGCCCAGGAGCGAAGCCAGCATGCTGGGGGACCGGGCCGCCCGGCGACTGGCGCTGCCATCGCTGCCGCCGCCGCCACTGCTGCTGTTGCTGCTGCTGCTGTCTAGGGCCGGGGCGCTGCACCCAGAGGAGCTCTTCCCCTACGGTCAGTCTCGGGGGGACCAGCTCCTGCAGGAAGGCGACGACGAAAGCTCAACCCCAGTGAAGCTGGAGAGTCCCTTGCGCTTTTACGAAGCCCAGTTCAGCTACCTCTACGTAAGTTCAGCCCCCGCTTGGTGAGGGAACCGGCAGAATTCTCGCACATTCTTCCCACGGGTCACTGTAGTGTGGATCTCACCGAACCCCTGCCTTCCGAGCGGAGGAATAGTCCGCACGCCGGGCTGTCCCCGAGCGCCCCTGAGGTGGGGACCTGGCTCTGCAGCGATGCTGCTGTCTGACTTGCTTTTCTTTACCTCGAGAGGAAGAGCAAACACAGACCCAGATTCGCAGCTACAGAAGCGTCCCAGGCAGAAAAGGAGGTGGGGATGCTGGGGCGGCCAGTGGGGTTTCCAGTAAGGACCGCGAGGAGGCTGTGCACCAGCTGCAGAGCTGGTGCGTTCTCTCCTCGCACCCGAAGGTTTTCTCCAGCGTTGTGCGGGAATTGAGAAGATAAGTGAACCAGGAGTTTTAGGGCTCTGGACCCATCGCACCAAGCTGTGGGGTAGAGGTGGCGGGCGGCAGGCGGGCCGAAGTTGCGCTGGTCGCTCTGAATCAGGAGTCCCGTTCCCAGCGGGTAGGGAAGGGGCAGCTTCAAGCCTCCCCGGCGGTTCCCCTCCCTCGGTGCGTAGCCAGGGTGGGCGCGCGCGCATTTGGACTTGTGGCCGCCCGAGGGCCTCCTGGCGCGTACGCGACCGTCACCTTTTGTCCATCTCCTCCCACAGGTGGGCACCAACGGTATCATCTCCACTCAGGACTTCCCTAGGGAGACCCAGTATGTGGACGACGATTTCCCCACAGATTTTCCGGCCATTGCCCCCTTCCTGGCGGACATCGACACGAGTCGGGGCAGGGGCCAGGTCCTGTACCGTGAGGACACGTCCCTGGCGGTGCTGGGCCTGGCCGCCCGCTATGTGCGCGCCGGCTTCCCGCGCACCGCGGCGCACTTCACCCCCACCCATGCCTTCTTGGCCACCTGGGAGCAGGTGGGCGCCTACGAGGAGGCCAGCAGCCGGGTGCCGCCCTCAGGAGAGGTAACTGACCAGGGATGCGTGGACGCCGAGCGCCAGTGGAGGGATGGGTTTGAATTCTGGGCTGGAACCCAGGAAATGGCTTGGAATTTCTTCTGGGTCCGCTCTCGTGCTGAACCTGATGTATCCTTGGGTGGCACCAGGGCTGAAGTGTCTTGGAAGTGAAGGCTGTTTTCTCCAGGCGTCCTCTAAGGATCTGAGAGGTGGCTACTTCTAGCAAGGGTATGAGGGCCCCAGTGCAGATGTGGAAGGCCCTCAGAACACAAGGCAGTTCACTGTTGGGTTGTTTATTTTTAGAATCACCTCTAAGTATATAAGAATTATTTCTAATTATATGTTGGTTGAAGGAAAAACATGAGCAAATACAGGCAATTTAAAAAAGAACAACCGCTCATTTTCCTACCGCTCAAAGATAATCAGTTAAACATTTTCATTTATATCTTCCAGAAGTTTTTTCTTCCTATTAATGTCTGTATTTATCTGTCACTGTCTATTAATACTAATGGGTTCACATTGCACATACTGTTTTGTAAACTATTTTTTCACTCAATAATATATTGTATGTTTCATTGTCACTAGATATGTTTCTACAACAGCATTTATAGTATCTGCATAATATTCCACCCAGTGAATTTACCATATGTCCAGTGGTCATTAAGGTTATTTCCAATTTTTCATCATTATAATTTTGTGGAGTGCTTTTTTTTTTAAGTTAATTTTTCCACATGTCCTTACTTGATATTCCAGGAAGTGGAACTGGTGGGCCAGAGAGGATCCAGTTCTTGATAGCTTTTGCCAAATTGCCCTACAGACATCAGTTTAAATGCTCCCTGGTTTACAGGGGACTGTCCTCCATTTGTTTTATAGTCTACCTGAGAAAGTAAAACAATCCAAGCTCCCAGTCTTTAGGCTGGGCAGCAACATTTTTCTTTTTTTAAAGATTTTATTTATTTATTTGACAGACAGAGATCACAAGTAGGCAGAGAGAGAGGAAAAAGCAGGCTCCCTACTGAGCAGAGAGCCTGAGGGGAGACTCGATTCCAGGGTCCTGGGATCATGACCTGAGCTGAAGGCAGAGGCTTTAACCCACTGAGCCACCCAGGTGCCCCTGGGTAACAATATTGAAAGTACTCCAATGGACATCAGGTGGGACCAGGGTGGCTTAGCAAATGGTGAACTGCCTCATTCCTGGAATAGGTAAGGGCTTCCTCCTGTGAAATAAGTTCTGAATCTAAAATGTCAACTTGAAGGGCTGAAACACTTATAGTTTATCTCTATTTTAACTCATCATAGTATTTCTTTTTTTTTTTTAAGATTTTATTTATTTTATTTATTTGATAAACAGAGATCACGAGTAGGCAGAGAGGCAGAGAGAGAGAGGAGGAAGCAGGCTGTCTGCAGAGCAGAGAGCCCGATGTGGGGCTCGATCCCACGACCCTGGGATCATGACCTGAGCCAAAGGCAGCAGCTTTAACCCACTGAGCCACCCAGGTGCCCTCATCATAGTATTTCTTAGCTATAGGAAGATGGCACATATCCTCCCTGAAAGATTAAGCAGCTTGCCTGCTCTCACTGAGTAGTTCAAGATGGTGGCCATTCCTGTTTTGTGTTCTGTAAGAAAAATATCCCTAAAAGGCTATTCTAAGAAGATCTAGAAATACAAGATATTTCAATTTGTGATTTTTTTTTACATTCATTTTTTTGTCAGACAACATTTAGTTTTGTTTATTTAGTAATTTTTTTTCTTTACAAATGTGAGTTTGACATTTCAGTTATTCAATTCAACAGAATAAAATCAATTTGAACACATATATTGGGCACTTCCTTTGTGCAGGGCATTGGGCAAGGTGGAAGGTTGGAGAAAAAAATAAGATACGGGATGTCTGGGTGGCTCAGTTGGTTGAGCAGCTGCCTTCGGCTCAGGTCATGATCCCAGCGTCCTGGGATCAAGTGCCACATCGGGCTCCTTGCTTGGCAAGGAGCCTGCTTCTCCCTCTGCCTCTGCCTGCCACTCTGCCTGTGCTCGCTCGCTCTCTCTCTCTAACAAATAAATAAATAAAATCTTTTAAAAAAAATGAATAAGATAAGGCTTACCATCATTATGTTGCATTCATTCATACTCATTCATTCATTTTGTATATAAGTTTAAAACACTTATTTAAAATTAGAGGGGCGCCTGGGTAGCTCAGTGGTAGAGAACTGACTCTTGATTTCACCTCAGGTCATGATCTCAGGGTCCTGAGGTCAAGCCTGTCTTCAGGCTCCCTGCTCAGCAGGGAGTCTACTTCCCCTTTTTCTGTCTGTCTCTCTCTCTCCCTCTGCCCCTCCCCCCACTTGTGCACTCGCTCTCTAAAATAAATCTTAAAAAATAAAATTAAATATAACATACCTAATAATAAAAAACTTAGAAAATAAGAAAATATAAACATAAAATATAAAATATAAAAAAAGAAAATTATAAACATTATTTGTAACTCCACTAACTAGAGGTTACCACTGCTAATACTTTATTCTGTTTTCTGCCAGTCTTTCTTTTTGGTAAACATATATGTGGCATATGCATATAAATGTGTGTTATAAGCAATATATATTTAAATGTAATTAAGATTTATTCATCCAGTAAACTGTTTTTGCACACTTACTATAGTTCAGAACTGGTATAGACACAGTGAAAGGAAATACTCTTAGCTCCCAAGGAGCTCATAGTTTAGTGGGGACATTGATCATGTTAAGTATAGCAGTATTTTGGACACTGGGGAGAGTATGTGCTATGGGGAGTGCTCTGAATGGTGTAAGACTGATGAATCACAGACCTGTACCCCTGAAACAAATAATACATTATATATTAATGAAAAAAAAAGACTAACTTTGGGGACTCAATCTGGGAAAGTTTTAATGAGGAAGTAGTTTTGAATCTGAGGTGAGCATAGTGGACCAGTCTCAGAAGAAATAGCGTGTGATGGATCACCCATGTGCTGTAAAGTATAATGTATTTTGGGCCTTATGTGTGGTGCATTATTATTGAATGGGAAGGGTGGTCGGACATGAGGATGAAAAAGCCATGGGGTGGGGACAGAGCATGATCCGAGGGAGTGTGGACTTGTTTCTTTGACAGTGGGTAGGTTTTGAAAGATTTTAAGCAAGTGATTGAATTTTTCCCCCCCCAGGAGTTCTTTTTGTCTCTTTTGAGAAGGTAAGGGCTCAAAGGAAAGACTACCAAGACAATTATTATATATGTTGTTTATTCAAGCTATCTAGTTAATTCTTAAAACAATTATTTTATCATACTGCCTTCCTACAACAATCCTATGAGATAAGTACAAAGATTATTTTTGCATTTCACAGATAATGGTAAACAGAAGATGATGCAATTGTTGAGAATTCTGCTCTTAGTGAGCCAAAGGCAGGTTTAGAGTACACATTTCTTGATTCTTACTTTTTTTTAATTGTCTTTATTTTTAAGTAATCTCTACACCCAACGTGGGGCTTGAACTCACAACCCCAAGATCAAGAGTCACATGTTCTACCATCTGAGCCAGCCAGGTGCCCCAGTTTTCTGTTTTCTATTGCTTTTAACCCAGATTTTTAAAAAAAGATTTTATTTATTTACTTGAGAGAGAGAGAGAGCATGAGAGGGGAGAGGGTCAGAGGGAGAAGCAGACTCCCTGCTGAGGAGGGTGCCCGACGTGGGACTCGATCACCGGACTCCAGGATCATGACCTGAGCCAAAGGCAGTCATTTAACCAACTGGGCCACGCAGGCGCCTTTAACCCAGATTTTTCATACAAGGTCCATTTCCTTGGCTCAAGTGATGTAGGTGGACACGATAATTGTGCTTTTCCCAAAGACTTGCAATAAATAAAACTTGATTTGCTCTTAGTACCAGAAGAGTATTTGGAATCATATTTCATTCAAAGGAAGAATGAACTTACAATGGAATTGGCTGCCAAGGATGCTGCTGATACCTTATTACTTCCAAATTAGTATTCCAATGCTTTGAAGAGAATTCAGCTGCATCTGTCTCACTTTTTCAACAGAATAATGATGAAGTTGAGTTGAGTGAGATGAATTGGAGATGAAGAGTTGCACAGAAGTGCTGGGATGGTGAAATCACGCTAGAGCTTTAAGATTCCATTTTTTCACAGCTTATTTAAAACCAAAAATTATAATACAGACAAGATGACTTTGCCAATTATTGTTTTAATTTCATGTGTAACATGGGAATACCACTCTTTCACCCAACTTTCAGGGTGGTTGTGAAGACCATGACAATATAAAAACATTTTGAAAGAAGATGTGCATTATGAAAGGTTATATGGAGACTTTGGAAGCAATGACTCAGCCTCATTCTTATTTCCTAACCTGCAAAGTGGGAAAGCAATGCCTGCCTTGCAGGACTGTTACCAGAATTAACTATGGTGGCATTTTTAAGTAGGGTGACATTTTAAAGTAGTCATTCTATTCTTTTAGACCTAGTGGGTGTGGATGCTCAGCCAATCTGCTCCTCTATGTTGGCTTGATAGGAGCAGATTCTGGTTTTTAAATTTCTCTACCTTGTAAGGACCCTGTGATGTAAGGCCTTTGCATAAGGACTCTTTAAATACTAGGGTTTTGGAACTGCAACTTCTGTCTCTTTTGGGTGAGAAGTACAGAAAGATTTGTAGATTCCATTTCTCTTACTTTTCTAGTTAAAATCCTTCTTCAGACATTGCCATATGCTGAGTTGGCTTCAGAATTTGTTTCGTTTTGAAAGGAGATAAGGGTTCTGTTTGGAGAGAGGATGTTTTTTCAATTACCCACATTGAAGGTTCTTCTGAATACTTGAAAGAGCCCTGTGATTTGAGTTCTTATTTTAATAGTTCTTTGGAGATAGATTTTGGCAAACAATAAACTGCCTTGCCTGAAGGGCTGTGTGAGTTCTACGAGGCTTTCTTAAACCTTGACACACTAACCCTACGTTGCAAAGTTACTGGAAACTTGAACATATCAGAGGAATGGCATCTTTACCATTTAAAACTATTTCATTTGTTGCCCTTTCTCTTCATGGATAGTCATGGTGGGTATGATCGGGTGTTTTATCTGATGTTGCAGGAATGGCAAAGTGTAACCACAGATTAACAAGAGTGAAGAAATATGGGGCGCCTCGGTGGCTGAGTTGGTTGCGTCCGACTCTTGATTTCCGCTCAGCTCCTGGTCTCAGGGTCATGAGATCTGCCCTATTGGGCACCTTGAGTGTGGATCCTGCTTAAGATTCTCTCCCTCCCCCTGGCTTGTCCAGGCAAGGGAAGGGGGCGGTGCACTCGCTCTCTAAAAAAAAAACAAAAACAAACAGTGTTTATCAGTTCAGTTAATCTGAGAGTCCTCAACTGTCATAGGTACCTTACGGGGCAAAGAAGTCATGGTTCTGATCTTCAAAGAACTTGTTGACGGAGACATAAAGAGGACTAGTGTTTACTTCAGCTGTGGTTTTGGGGAAAGGGGAGGGATTGTTTTGTTGTTTGATGGACGGGAGTTGTGCGGAACTGGGCCACACAAATCTGTGTGGTACGAGGGATGTTTTGTTGACCTGGAATTTAAGTTGAGCCGAAAGAGCTGAAAGAATGGATCATGAGAATGAGGTGGCAGGAGAAACTGTTCTGGCAAGGCCTTGTCCTGGGAGCAGGCTGAGAGAGCTGAGGCAGGAGAGAGGGATGAGGGGAGTCATGGAGCCAGTCATATGATGTGAGCGGAAGGTTGTCCATCAGAGGCCTCAATGTGGGGACTAAAGTGTGTTGACTTGTTTCAAAGGATGATTGTTGTTGTCAGAGTGGGGTGAATCCACAGAGAGAATGAGAGGTGAAAGAAGGACTTTGTTGTGGCTTTTGGATTTCTGGAGCTCAAGTCCAGAAGAGGGGAGGTCTGGAGTCTATCTGAAAACATTTAACCTGAGGCTAAAATAGAGCTCTGAAGAGGTATGCATAGAGACATATTTGGAAATTGGTTAATGAAATGCTTAAGTTTTGCTAAAGCCCAAGTCTCAGGAAGGATGTCAAATGAGAGACTAGAGCATAGATCTTTGGATTTGGGGCAGGATCTGTAGGGTTTAGGGCAGATAGATGAATGAAAGGAACACATGCCTATGACAGTGACCTACAGGTGCTGGGAGATGAAGAGGTATATTAAGGAGTGGAGGTTAGTGCTCACCCCAAACCCTGGAGACCAGAAGTCAGTGATGCCACCACTGTGGAGAGCACATGACCCCAAGGAAGACAGGAAAGATAACTTCGTGATTCCTATAGGAATCACCCTACTTCTTCATTTTCATTGTAACTTTTGTAAGCCACTATGGGCCAACCTGTTTGGGACAAGGCTGGTACTATTCTGTTGCTTTACCAGATGGCTGTGATTAATTAAATGAATTGCAAATTTAGAAGCTTCTAGAAGGGTATGTTTTGTATCCATCAGCCTGGCTCTGCCATGTGTCAAGTCAGCATTGCTTGGTGATGTCCCATACCTGAAAGGGAGAGTCAGAGCCTGCCTGGTTTCTGCTGACAACTCTGGCTTTTCTCTCTTTTGGATAACAGAATGGCAGAAACCCTGAAGCCAGGCAGCCGCTGGCCCTGATCCTGTGTGTCCTGTTCTTTTTTCCATGGAGGCCCCTCTCTCCTCTCTGGGATCCTGAAGAAGTTGGGAACCAGTGACCCTTTTGTGGGGTTTGGCAGCCCATCTGAGGGTTTATCTTCAGAGACAGAGCATGTGCGGTTCTTGCAAAGGCGCTCTCCTCTCCAGGAATGTGAAGACCTTTCCGGTCTGGAAGCTGGTCCAGGAGTGCTCTGGGAGGAGGAGTACTTCAGGACTTTGTGAAGTGTGCTGGTTAGCGGTTAGATGTAGAATTTTGTAGAGCCAAGAGAGAACTTTAACAGTGATCATTTGGTGTGTGGGTGGTTTTTAAACAGCCCAACTCTTTTGGCCTGTATGTTGGGATCATAAATTCTATCTAAAATCTTCTTTTTTGCCTGTTTCAGTGGAGACAAGTAAATTAAATAAAGGCTTGCCACCTGTGTAAGTGCTTGGCTCAGGGACGGCATATAAAAGGCACTGAATAAATTTTCATCAAAACGGATTTACTGACTGACAGAATGGATAAAACGCTAAATTCCCAGACTCCGCAGTAAAAGCCAGACCCTCCCTCTCACAGCTCTGTTTATTTTCTCCCTCCTCTCCTCCCCCATCCTCTTCAGTTCCTTCACAATCTGTGGGACCACACCCCCCTCTTATCTTAACAGAATTTCTCTAAACTTAGAACCAGAATTCTTCCTATCTTACATTTGTTGTAAGTAATCAATGCCAGGAGCTTTGAAAGCTTAGCTTGTTACAACAGGTCCTTTCTCTTTCCTTAAGTACTGTCCTTTCCCTAGCTGAACTCTGTTGATTCTGACCAAAGGAGTACTCTGCGGTTATGGAATCAACGTTAATCGATGAAGTGGTCTATATTAGGTATGGACATGATGCAGAATAGGCTTTGTTTACATTTGGCAGAAGTCATGGTTTCCCAGCTTTGAGTAATTCTAGAAAGCATCCTTTGCCTTTTGTTTTTTGGAGCAGTCAAGCTTTGCCGATGAAACAATCAACAACTGCAAAAATAACAAATATACCAGCCCCCCACCTCTGCCATCTTTAAGTGTGTGAGCTTAAAGAAGGTAAGTAGGGGTGCCTGGCTGGCTCAGTCATTAGAGCACGAGATTCTTGATCTCGGGGTTGTAAGTTCGAGTCCCATGCTGGGTGTAGAGAGTCTTTAAAAAAAGAAAAAAAGAAAGCAAAATAAGGCAAGTGTGTCTATGTTAGAGAACAAAAAGAAAGGTTGTGTGCTGCTTTTTTTCTTGAAAAGCATTTAACACCTGAATTGGTTTGTCCTATCAGCAAAGTGTCAAAACTATACTTTGCAATTAAACATTGAAAGGAAGAAAAAACACTGGAAGATTCTGAGCACCATATGGGGAAGGGCCCAGGACAGAACAAAATGCAGGATGCCCTCCTGTTGTTTGCTATTTTATTTAGTAAGATGTGATGTTCTTCTCTGTGCCTACTTTTGTCTGCCTAGCAAAATGGAGAAATAATAACCTTTACCAGTAAATAACGTTTCTAAGAGTCACATTATTTAGGAAGTAGTGGCATTTATAAATACCTTCCAGTTCCCTACCAAACTGTAAAAAGAGGGGGACTTAAAAATTTTTTAAAAATTAAAAAAAGAGGGGGACTTAGCAAGAGAGAAAAGAGTTCTCAGAGTCCTAAATATAATACCTTTGTAAGACAAGAAGTTACCACTAACAGACCATGTGAGGGTGTGGGTAGAGATAGCATTAGGTAGGTAAAGGCAAAAGTGTCTGGCTAAAATACAAGAGTAAATTGAACTTCAAGGAGTGATTTTACGAGGGCCTGGGTGCTGAGTTTGCGGCTAATTCAGACTCCTGGTCTCCCACTCTGGCCTGCTTTGGCTCCTCCTGTGTTTATGAATGTTCACAGGCCGCCTCTGTGACGCCTCCCCAGCCCAAGCCTGACGTCTCACACACCTTCGTCTGGCCTCTACTATCTTCTCCAGTAACTCTCCTGAATTCCAGCCATGGCTGTTCCTGTCTAAGTGTGAGACTGCCCCCGGCAGAGTCTCCCTTTCTTTGCTCCCTTTTCCTTCAGCACCAAGCATAATGTCTAGCTTAGTAGGCACTTGGCTGAATTAAGGTGCAAGTGAATTATTGATTAGTGGAGTTTCCAAACACTCAAACTGCTAACCAGGCAAAATGAGGTGAATGGTAACAAGAATGGCAACCAGAAACACCAGGTGTTATAGATGGTCAGAGAACAGAAACGAATCTACAGGGAATCAGAAAACCTCAGAAAGGCAGCATTAGAAGGTTAGGAGGGTTGCCCGGCACAGGGAAACATGAGCAAAAATACAGAAGCATTAAAGTACATGGCACAGAGTGGGAATGTGACATAGTCTGATGAGGATGCAGAGGATCTAAACCTGGGGAAAGCATCTGGGGCATTGTAAACCATCTTGAACGGGATGCTTAGGAGTAGCTGGGGTGGCCTAGCAGTGCTGGGCAAGGACTCTGGAGCCTGCTGGCCAGCCACCGTGTACTAGCACTGACCGTAGGCAGATCTGTGATCCCCCATGTCTTGTTTCCTGGTCTGTGAAAGGAGGGTCGGTAACTCAGGTGCTGGTGTGAAAAGGCAGGTGCAAGAGAAAAGAGTGAGGCTGTGCAAACAGTGAGGAGGCCTTTTGATCAGCCAATGGCTAACACCATGCCTGCCCATAATAGGGGTTCAGTAAACAGGTGAATGAATGAATGAATGAATGAATGAGCCACATGAGGCCCAGTGTAGTAAACTAGGGCAGTGGTGGTGGGTATATAAGGTTAATTTTAGTGCTGACTCTTAGCTCTTAAAGAGGTTTGGATGAGAGAAATTTGAAACCTTAAAAACATTATTTCTGTAACCTGTGGATCTTACCTATGCATCTTTCAGGTATTAACCTAAATGATAAAAGAGGATTATGATAATAATATAGTTTACACAATTACAGCTTGGAGAAGAAACTGAAAAGAATATAATGTGTAAAAGCAATTTGGAGGAATCCTAAGAAGGGGGAAGACTCTTGTACTTTATGATGCTTTGCTTCCATTCTGTTTTGTTTTTCTTTTCTTGTTTGTTTTATTAAGAATATTTCCTATTTTTTGTTTTTCATAGCTGAACACTTTCCAGGCAGTTTTGGCATCTGATGAGTCTGATACCTACGCCCTCTTTCTTTACCCTGCCAATGGCCTTCAGTTCTTTGGAACCCGCCCCAAAGAGTCTTACAACGTCCAGCTTGAGCTTCCCGCCCGGGTGGGCTTCTGCCGAGGGGAGGTCGATGACCTGAAGAGAGAAGGACCCTATTTCAGCCTGACCAGCACTGAACAGTCTGTGAAAAATCTCTACCAGTAAGTAAGCCTTTTCCTGTCATGACCCTTCGGAGCTACCCAAACCTGAGTGGCTATGAGGCCACTGAATACTATATTGGTGGCTTCTAAGGGAGGCATCAGGTCAAAACCAGACATTAGATTGGACCCTGGGAGGAGCAAATTCACCAAAATATAAAAGACCCTTTATTCTTCCTGCCCTATTGGGTATAGATACCGGAAACTGAACAGTGTGTATGTGTTTGCATAGCCACTGAGGCTTGCTATGAAAAACATTGCTCTTGGAGCCACATAAAAATGTCCAGTAGCATAACTGCCCAGAGTGAGATTTTTCCAGGTTAATCATTTCACAAGGAGGAGATGTTGTGATTTATAGTCTTTTGGACAGATACATGTTAAAAGCTAGATCAAGAATAGTATAATTTGGAGAAAAGGGAAAACCAGACGCATGGGTAGCAGTTAGAGGTCTCGGGGTTTCTGTATTGACTTCATTAACTCAAACCATGCTGGTTGGTTTCCCATGAGGTAGCCAGCACATTCCTGAGACCCATCAGAGGCTTACTCTGCTGGCATAATAATAAGCCCCTTTTGCTGTTTGTCAGGCTACAGAGCCACCATATCTGGGTTAGCACCAGTTGATATTAATTTCAGGGCTTGTGAAAAAAATATCTTTGATTTTATTCCTTTCCCAAATCCTGGTCTAGAAGCCAGGCAGAATACATCAGTTACTTAGCCTCACTTAATGGCTTCTCCCTTCCATTACATTATTCCTGGGCACTGGAAGACCTGACACTTTTGCATGCCCTCTGCTTTGCTCAGCTGCCAGGGAGCAGGCCCCATCACCAAATATGGTTATGTAGAGCTGACATTTATTGAGAGCTTACTATTTGCCAAACACTGTAAAACACTTTCCAGAAGTTACCTTAATTAAAACTCACAAGAATCCTAGGAGGTAAGTTCTGCTGTTTTCTCAATTTGACAAATGAGCTTAGGGAAGTTAAGTTGCCTTTCACCTTGAAGTTATTCAGTGGCAAAAATTTAAGCAGAAGCCTGGAGTCCCAAACTACTCCTTCTGTGCGGGAAGCCTGGTCTCCTTTCTCAGTCTTAGGACCCACCTTGGGTATCTTTAGGTCTCCGTCCAGGCTCCCTTTTAGTCCAGATGTGAGAAAACTTAGCTCCTTGCTTTCTCTCCTCTGGTTCCACCTTCCTCTCCCACTCTGGAGCCCCCAGATTCTCTCCTCCTCAGATGCTGTTGATCACCGGGGGCCCAGCACTTGAAATACAAAGATGTCTGTGGCACAGGCCCCGCACACTAGCAGCGCACACTCTGGGAGGGTCAACAGATAAAGGATCAACATTTCGGAGCACTGGAACGCTGGAGCCCTGGAATGAGTGCCAACTGTACTCAGGGTGCAGGGGGCCAAGCAGCCTGTAGGAAAAGGCAGCTGTGCTCCCCAACCACAATGATAAAGACCCCATGGCACTAACGCGCACACGCGTGCACATGCACACCCGTGCACGCTCACACCCGCCGGCCTGCGCGCGCATCCTCACAGCGCTTGCATTGACCTTCCTCCGTGCCTGCCCTCGTTTCTATCTTTCATGCTTCCTAGAAACCTCAGAGTGGCTTGATGAGGACAGAAGACGTGGACTGACAGAGGGGTTTTTTCCTTCATATAACTTAACATAAAAAAGAAAGCACAAACAAGGCCGAATAATGTGAAATAAAAGTACAAATTACCCACTATCACTACTTCACGTGATAGCCGATATTGATAGCCATTCTAGGACTTTAAAAAAAAATAAAAAGTTTTTGCATAGTGCTAAAGATATTATTTATTTATTTGACAGACAGAGATCACAAGTAGGCAGAGGCAGGCAGAGAGAGGAGGAAGCAGGCACTCCGCTTAAGCAGCACCCCCCCCCCCCCCCACCCCCGCTTAAGCAGACCCCCCGCTGAGCAGAGAGCCCAATCACATCCCAGGACCCTGGGATCATGACCTGAGCGGAAGGCAGAGGCTTTAACCCACTGAGCCACCCAGGCGCCCCTGCAAAAACTTTTTAAAACCAATATGGTTCTTTCGCTATCCATGCAGCATTTTCCCATTTATCACTGTCTTATAGGCTTCATTCAGGAAGATGTTTGTTTTATCATTTTAAGAATAAAATTTTCAGATTCTCATTTTCACAAAGATAATTTCTTAAAAGTAGAATTGCTCAGAAAAGCTATACGCAGTTGAACATTTTGGTGGACATGAACACACTGCCCTCCAGAAATGTCCAGTTTCTGTCATCCCCAGTAAGAGAGGACTGTGATCGGCAGCTTCTTTTCAATATTTGTGAATCTGGTCAGTGTCAAATACTCATATTCTCACTCTAATTTCTTTATTAGTGAAACCAAACACCTTTTCATATGTGTAGTAGCCATTTTTCTATCTTTGTGACTTCTCTGCCTGTCCTTTGCTATTTTCTGTTGGGGTGTGTCCAAAGAGCTCCTATAAGTAAGAATAAATATAGTGATGAAATTAATCCTCTTACACAATGTGAATATTTTTGTCCAGATGTTCCTCTTTAAAATTACTTACTGGGATGCCTGGGTGGCTCAGTCAGTTAAGTGTCTGCCTTTAGCTTATGTCATGATCCCAGGGTACTGGGATCCAGTCCCACATCGGGCTCCCTTGCTTCTCCCCCTCTCTCTGCCTCTTGCTTGTGTTCCCTATCTCGTTGTATCTCTCTCTCTGTCAAATAAATAAAATAAAAAAAAAACAACAAAATAAAATTACTTACCATCTAGAAGCTATAAATTTAGGGTTGGCAAAGTTATTGCTCCTTTAAGATTTCAGATCTTTGTTATTCTTGGAAAGGCCTTCTCTACCTCCAAATTGTAGAAGTGTTCCTTAATTTTTTTTAAGATTTTATTTATTTATTTGTTAGAGAGAGAGAGCAAGCGAGCACAGGCAGACAGAGTGGCAGGCAGAGGCAAAGGGAGAAGCAGGCTCCCTGCCGAGCAAGGAGCCCGATGTGGGACTCTATCCCAGGACGCTTGGATCATGACCTGAGCCGAAGGCAGCTGCTTAACCAACTGAGCCACCCAGGCATCCCAAGTGTTCCTTAATTTAATCTTCTATTTTTACTTTTCAGTATTTAAGTTTTCAAAAATACAGAAGAGTAGAGGGAATAGCTAAATGAACACCCAAAAGCTCATCATTTAGATTTAGAAGTTGTTGACATTTTGACAATATTCATCAATTTTTTTTTTGCTTAAGAATTTTAAAGGAAATTACCAACATCATGTTCATACTAACTGCTAGACACTTCAGTATGCATCTCTGAAGAAGAAAGTTATTTTCCTAGTCAATAGAATCTTTGTCTTCCTCAAACTTGTCTTGTAATTGTAAGCTTAAGGGTGATAAAATATGTAATTCATAATAGATTTGGCATAACTCCTCTTCTAGAAATTTAAATCCAGCCATTTGTATTCTTTGAGATTATACTTTTCTATCTCCTTCAAGACAAATTGCATTTACTAAGCACTAATTATGTGCATAGCCTCATGACAGACATTTTATGTGGTTTTCTTACTTACTCCTCTTAATGACTCAGGAAGGCAGGCACTGTCATCCCATTTTGTAGCCTTGTTTTCCTTTCTAGAAAGCAAATTAAATTCATCACTAAGCTTTCCAAATGACCCTGGATTTTAGGATAAACTCAAATTGGTTACTTTCCCCTCATGCACAATGACAAAGGCCAAGATAGTGATTTATATTTCATTAGAAGGTTATTTTGCTTCACTTCTTTCTGCCATGATTTGTATTTCCCTATTCTTTGACGCTTTTATAGTTTTCTCTAACTTCAAGAAGAAATTTCACAGCTGCAACACCTCTGATGTGATAATAAATGTGTATCCTCAGATCTTCAGGATTCTCTTATCTTCTCACTAAAGTGTTCCTTATTTGCTTGCCAAAATACACCAACATTAAATCTTTGAACATACCAAGTATGCATAGCATGTTCACAAAGGATCACGGTTTTGCTTTCTCTGCTCCTCTTTCCCTAAAGTAGCTATAATTACAACAGAAACAGCTATGCATGTGCACGCACACGTGCGTGTTGTGTGAGCACACACACGGAGGAGGGAGCAGGAGAGGTAGAGAGAGACATTCTCAGAATTGTATTGAGAAACATTACTGCTATAGGAATCCATGTGAATGTGACCAGTACCTACCCAAAGCAGCAGAAGTCTCTTGTTATTATAATGATTTGATAATTTTCTTATTATCTTATTAGTCATTAACTCTTATACCTCACTGACTGGCTTTTGAGGCAATCCCGTAACATGGGGGACTTTGAGCCAGGTATTTTCACATAGACCAGAGAAGAATAAAAACTGGTGCAATCAAGCTAGCAAGACCCTTGTTTGTTCAAAGTTGCTTTTAAAAAAATTTTTAGAAAATTTTTAACTACATATAAGATATGTAGTTATTTTCTTTAGAATGTATCATTGGCTAAAATAATGCATCACTGGAACATTTGGAAAACTGAATGGGGTCCGTATTCTTTTCTAGTAAAGAAAATGCATGAGCTCTCTGGTTCCAGATGTTTCTGAACACCTCTCTTCTATAACCCATAGCATTTTGACTAAACTACTTTCTTATAGTCCCCTTAACTTTGCTCTGCATTTGCTCAGCATTTTTTAAACATGAGCATTTATTTTTCTTTTAGTTTTTTTTTTACATCGACTCACCATTCTATGTCAATTAGTTACTTGATTAATCCATATGATTAAACAGGGAAATGTCTGTAACATTCTGGAGACCAGCGATAATTCAGTTGCTGACTGACTTTAGTATATTTGTTTTCTGACATAATGTAGATGTTTAGAGCATGGGCTTTGGTGGAAGTGCTGAATTCAAGGCCAAGCTCTGCCAATTATTTGTTGTATGACCTTAAAAAGATTAGTTAGCCTCTCTAAGCCTGTTTTCTCCT
This sequence comes from Taxidea taxus jeffersonii, assembly GCA_003697995.1. NCBI lineage: Eukaryota > Metazoa > Chordata > Mammalia > Carnivora > Mustelidae > Taxidea > Taxidea taxus. Next base: position 107,965 of record ML109792.1, on the reverse strand, counting down.
CTGTAAAATGGGGCATGTCACTGCCCCTACCTTGAAGATTGTACTGAAAGAACATTAAACATTTTGTACATAACTAAGTCTCAAAAGTATGTACTAGCCATTACTGTTGAAGGGTTGGGCACAGATTCTTAAGCATTTTCCCCAGTGTGTTAAAAGTAGGGAAGATATAAACTATTCCCACATTCCCTATTTGCTTTCAAATAGCTGGATTTTAGACAAAATGTGTGAGTTTTAGAGCAGATTTCTGATTTGATGGTCTAGCCTTCTGAAACCTCATGTTAAGAGGTAGTTTATGTCAAAATTCCAGTACACTACTTTTAGTTAATCATGTAGGCTTGGTTTTATTTGGCTTTATGCTTGTGAAAACTCTGAATCTGATCTTAATAGTCTTTCAGTTTTAAAATAAATCGCTCACTGTTGTGGGATGCTGGGTAAACGGACACTTTTGTCATGCACTGTTTCCTTTTCATTTAGACAGAGCAACCTGGGGGTTCCTGGAGTGTGGGCTTTTCATATCGGCAGCATCTCCCCATTGGACAATATCAGGCCAGCCACCCTTGGAGGAGACCTTACCAAAGCCCGCCCTTCACCTCCCCTGGAGCAGTCCTTCGGCCCTACGGCCACTCCGGAAAGTGACTACACTGAGGACAATCTGGATTATTATGATGAGAATGAGGGAGAAGTGGAGTACCCCCCAAGTGAGCCAGAGGACACATGGAAAGGCCAGAGCAGCATTGACGTTTCCTTCCAGCCGAAAGCTGAGTCAAGACCTTTAGGAGGTGGGATATCTCCACCAGATTCTGATCCGGCCTCCCCTTTGCCACAGCTGACAGCTAGCAATCGGCCCCTCTCGCCTGAAGCCGAATCGGCCACTTTGGACCCTCAAACCAAAGAGGGGAGAGCTCCGGGCAGGGTAGATGCCCCAGATTTAAATGGCCCAGTCGAGTCTTCTGAACAGCAAGGGACCAGAAGCCCAGCTCCTTCAGAGATAGAAGGAGATTCGCTGGGTCTGACCTGGGCAGTCCCGCCTCCCCACGCAGAGGGACCGTCCCTGCCTTCAGAAGAGGATGTCCCTCCAGCCGACCCCGAGGGAAAGACCGTTCTAAATTACCCCGTGATAGCTCACACTCCACCGCTGGGGCTGGGGAGGCAAGTGCTAGGCGTGGAGGACGTCATCGGTTCCAGCACCGAGGGTAAGTGCTTGAGGAGACTGGGTGCTGGGATTTCATTTTGCAAAAGCTGGTTTGCACAAGAGTTGCAATTTTTCTCTCAAGCGAGTTGGTACAATGTTTAGCAAAACAAAGATTGGAATGGACTTTTTAAACCTATGTTTCAGGAGATGGAGTATCTTTGCCAAATAAATCTTGGCAGGCAAATTCTTTTGGAATCTCTTGACCATTAATAATGCTTTTTGCAAACGGGCCCCATGAAGCAAGTGGGGAAGAACTGGGCTGCTCGTGCCAGCTAGGCTCTCAAGTGTAATGAGGTATTTCAGCTTGAAAGTTCAGCAAAGGTGAAACATTCTGAGGTTTCATATACATTGTGGAGGTGGAGGGATTAAGACTGTCGTTTTGTTTTTCGTTTCTGTTTTTTTTTTTTTTTTATTTGACAGATCACAAGGAGGTGGAGAGGCAGGCAGAGAGAGGGAGAGGAGGAAGCAGGCTCCCCACTGAGCAGAGAGCCCGATGTGGGGCTTGATCCCAGGACCCTGGGATCATGACCTGAGCCGAAGACAGAGGCTTAACCCACTGAGCCACCCAGGTGCCCCAAGGCTGTCGTTTTGAGTGTCGTTTTGGGTGTACTGGCTCAGATGAGCATTCCAGATTCATACTCTATTGTGGGACAATGTGTGTGCTCCCCTTGGTTAGAGATGCTTTGCTGGTGTGTGGGAGCAGAGACCCATGGGGCAAGAAAGTTGCTAACCACCTGTGTCTTGACATTTCTGGTTCATGGCTGTGCAGCTGTGGTATTCACCTCCCTGGAGTCTTGTCCTCATTTCATGACTCACTGACCAGAGCGAGGGGCCAGAAAAGAAATGCCGAGAGGAGGCAGTGGTTAATTAACACAGACATGGAGCCATTTCGTCTTCTCTTCCTAGTTGAGACTTGTCACATCAGTTCTTTCTTCCCAGTCAGGGATGTAAACACAGGAGTGGGAAACTGAGCAGGGATTCATTCCTTTTGCTCCAGGGACTGCTCATCTGACCTCTAATAGGAGGAAAGGGGCCAAAGGGCCAAAAGTCCTCTTCAGGACTTCTTTTCCCCTTCACCCCCCACCTTTTCTGTGTCCCATTCTTTTGTAGTAAAAACATGTTGACCCAGCAAAGGAGGCCTTCTGGGTTCTTCTGCTGTGGTAGTGATCTGCAAGAATATACTTGAAGAAATGTCTGTTTTAGGAGGAAAGAAACTATTTTGTGATCAAAGTGGCATGTGCCGTGAGTAGAGGGAGAGCACTGGTGTCAGAGTTAGGTTTGAATCCTAGCTGCCTCGCTTGCTTGTGCGCTCGCTGCCTGGGTAACTTGAAGCAACTCATGGGACCCTCAAATCACTTGGATTTCTCCTAAATTTGCTGAGGGAACAAAATGAGATAACCAAGTTCTCAGTGCCTGCACGAGCTGATCCTTTATAAATGGATCCTTTATAAATGGTGGCTACTTTAACTCTTCAACAGGCTTGTTGAATCACCAGGCCTTCATGTGTGCTGAAGGGCCACGTTTCTGTCAAATCCAAGATGTGAATTTGATCGGAAGGCTTTAGAACCTCCACACCCTTCTGACAACCTCCTGACTTTTCAGCAAAAATTCCGTATATTTAAAGAAAACATAAAGCCAAGTATCAAAGATTTTTGGTAAAGGGATTTTGAAGTGAAGATGGAAACCTAAAATGGTCTTTTCATTTGTGATTTCCTGCCCTGGGAAGAGGTTGGAATATTAAGAAACAGATTTGTGGAGTGATTTATTAAAGAGTTTAGAAGAAGGGGCTGCACAGCCTGCTTTGAGCTGTGAGAGGTTGAGCTCACTGGAGTGACGGGGGAGGAGGCTTAAGGAACATTGGGAACAGAGGTGGCAGCCATCATCCTTCTGGGGCATGAACTCTTATATTTAGCAGCTGCTGGAGGGTGACTACTCCTGACGCCTTAAAAGTGGCAGAATGCATATGAAAAAGCTGGTTAATGTACCGAGACATTTAGAAAAAGTAATCCAACTAGATGTTTTTGAACTTTTAAGGACAAAAAAAAAAAAAAATCAGCAACTGCATGTTAGAAAACACAGAAGGACGACTTTAAAACTTAAAAGCGGAGAGGGAAAATGCGTGAGCTTCTGTTTCCCCTTCAGGCTTTAGGAAGACTGTGTGGATTATGGAACCATACAGTTATTAGATACTCTTTTATCCTCCAGACAAAACATGGGCACCCCAGAGGTCCGTCAGGCAAAAGTAGACTTCTTCTGGGACGGCTGATGTGTGGGGTAGCAGAGACGCCCACAGAACATGGCCTACAAGTGCCCAGCTGTGAGCCATCCTGCCTGGCTCTTTCTACTGACGGCGTGGAGAAGCATGGATTTTGGTGTTAGGTGCACTTGAGCTTGATTCCTTACTCTGCTGGGTGGTTTGGGGTAAGATGTATACTCTGGTTGACCTTCATTTTCCTCAGCTATAACATGGAGGAAATGTGGACCTTGTGAAGCAGCTGTGAGAATTAAAATTGAATATGGGCAGCACCAAGCCCAACACATTTTAATTTCCCCTTTAAACTTAGAAGTCATCTTGCCAAACGAAGATACTAAGATTTAGTTAAAGAACCCCCAAATATCTCTCCCTTTCTTTTCAAAAAAATTTTTCCCTCAGGGACTCCTTTCAGGTTGTTGAGAAATCTAGATTCTTTTCAGAACATGTGTACACCATGCAAGAATGTCCCAACCATACTCCAGTTCTGGCCTCAAGTGTATCATTTGCTTTGTTCTGTTTTGATAGAGCACATAACCAGCAATATAATGGAAATGCAAGCATCCTCTGTCTGAGGTGCCTTGTTTCTCCAGGGAGCTCCAGTAGCTTGTCAACAACCCAGAAAGTTCCCTGTACACCTGCCACATGTCCTTCTCTGACCGAGGCACTAGTAGAAGTTTGGACTGGCATTTCCTGCATTCCCACTGGGATGCAAAGTGGGACCTTGGCTTTAGTGTGCTGTCAACATCAATCTTCTGAACTGCCCTATGAGGTAGATACTGTCATTCTTCCCGTGCTACAGAGGAAGGAGATGAAGCCTGGAAATACCAAGTGACTTGTCTAAGAAGCTAGGAAGCCACAGAAGGACTGGCCCAAGCTGTGAGATAACCAGTAGAGGGAAGCCCCATGTGTCCCTGCAGTCTGGGAAATCTTCGTGGAGGAGAGGGCCTTAAGCCAGCTCATGGGGTCAGAGTCTGGGTCTAGAGAAAGAAACTGGGGAAACAGTTCACACAGAGGACTAACGACTGTGGAAATGTAGAGGGAGAGAGTGGAGGGGGCGGATGAGCAAGGTGAGGATGACAGCTGACCAGGAAGGACCGCGTGTGTGGTGGGGAGCAGGGATGATGACTTCCAGAGCTCGTAGATATCCTTACACCTGTGGAGGTGGTGCTGTGAGGAGCAGCATCTTGCCTTCCTCTGCATGGTGAGTGAGAAGGGCAGGGACAACTGGCTTTCAAAACCTCTTCATACTCCATTGTGGTTTCCTCGTGTTCCTCCTTAGATGGCAGCCGAGCTGGGAAAGCCTGGGGTGTCACAGGAATTTCCCTGCGGCTTCTAGTCCCACCCTGCTTTTGGCTTTGGGAAAGGCTGCAGGAATGTGTTCCTCAGGCGGCTTCCACCCCGTGATGGACTGGAGCGGGCTCTGCCTCTCCACCCAGGCTTCCAGATGAGAAAGCCTCTCTCAGGGATCCAGCTCCACGTGGCTTGGGGTCTGTGAACACCAACACCTCCCATACCCGTGAAGATACCTGCATGGGAGAACCTGCTTGGGTCACGGTCCTAATAATTACTTGCCCAACCAGCATCTCTATACACTACACACACACACACACACACGCACACACACACATGTGTGTGGCAAAGCATACCACTGTTTTTCATTACAAAGTTGGATGTGGTTTTTCTTCCTAATCAATCATTCTTCAAGGCAGGGAAACTTAGGAAGATCTTTCCTACAGTGAAAATGTGGGTCCTTTTCTTGAGCAGTAAAAGCTGTTAAAAGTAAAAGTTGCTCCAGCTGCCAGGGGCAGCCTCCTGCTGGACGCCCTCCATCCCCTCTGTGCTCCCTCACCATGCCTGGAGCCTGCCCCCCTTCCATCTTCCACGTGGCTGGGCCAGAGGCCTTAGCAAAGGAGGGCAGCCCAAGGCTGAAGACAGGCGCTTAAAGGTTGCCAGCAAAATGAAGACCGAAGGACACATCAAATCTAGGGTAGAGTTTTCCGTTTTCATGAGTAACTTTCAATTAGGACAAATCTCAAGTACTTTGGCCATGCCTTTGCTTCTTTTCTCTTATGTATCCCCACCCCACTTTTTTCTTTCTATTAAGGCTATGAGCAGAGTAAAGAAGCATTAAATGGAAAAAGAAATGAGATTTAAAAGTCCTCATGTGAAGATTGCTTTACCTACTATGTAACCACACTTCACAAAGCCTTTGCGAACCGCGTGCTTCAAACCTGGCAGGCCTCCGCCCTCGTGCTGTGCCCCAAGAAGCCAGCAGACTGGTCTCCACTGTCAGAGTCTCAGGTGCTCTCGGGCAGAGAGTGGGTCCCAGGAGGGTTTGAAAGCTTGTGGGTAAATTCAGGAGACCATAGGAGAAAAATGATTTCTCAGTGTGGACTCTAGTCCCCTTGCATCTGATTCACCAGGGGCTCTTTTTTAAAATGCCAATTTCCACACCTGTCTTTCACCTTCTGAACCAGAATCAGGTCCCTTGAGGATTCCAAAGGCCACACCCGAGTACTGCCCTGAGTAATGGAAAGATCATGGGATTTAGACCCAGAAGACCATCTCATCTCCATGGGCCTTAGTTTTCTTATTTGTAAAATGGAGATAATATCTCTTTACCAGAATAGGAAGAAGTGTGTGAAAACACATCCAAAACTCTGCTTGGAAGAAGCATATGAATGATCACTGAAAAAGAAAATTGCCACTTGGTTTTGGGATACATTCATCGCACATCTCATCCAGCTGGGATTCAGACACAGATTCTCTACCTTCACAGCGAGCAGCTTTGGCTTTATCTGCATTTCCCATGGAAATCTGAGAAGGCCCATTGGCCAGAAGTCTGGCTTTCCTTGCCTGGGATTGATAGCTGTATGTGGGATCCTATTTCTAGGTCCAGTTTTGCCTCTCTTTGGGGAGGGGCCTGGCTTCTGGGCTTCCTCTACTAAAGGATCTGCACACTGCATGCCTGTGGACCTGGGACCAAGTGGGAATAAGCCCTGAGTCCTGTTGCTCAGCGGGCCAGGAATGAATGTGCAAGCGTTCCCTGAAATCCCAACACCCCAGGAGCTGCTGTCAGATGAAATTCATTAACTATGTTAATGAGCATCTCTAGCTCAGAAGTGGAAGGCTTACCAACGTCCTGAATGCCATCATCAGTGGGCATAAGGACCCCCAGGGGAGTGGCTCAGGAGTGGATACCTGGACTCCACCGCTGGAGTGTGAATTGGTAGCACTAAGGTGTGCCTTGGAAACTGGCATTTTTAACAGGCACCCCAGGTGATTCGGATGCACTGGTCCCTCCTCCCCAATCCACGGAGAAATGCAACTCTGCTTCTGCTAGTTGGATGGGGACCTGCTGAGGCTGTAAGTCCTGTCAGAGGAGGGCAGCGCTTCCCAGACCCCTCCAAGCTTTGCTGGGACAGATTGCTCCCAGACCTGCTCCGCCACAGTGTCCCTGTCTCAGGAGATAGCAGCTTGCCAAGATGTGAACATCACATGGACTTCTCTCTCTCTCTGCTCTGTCTCCTCTCTCACAGCTCTTTCTCCCTCGCTATCGCCTTCTCCCCCTTCCTGCTCCCTTTCTCGGCTCCATCCAACCCATCAGCAAACCCTGCCTGCTCCTTCAAAATATTCCACATTCTGGGCCTTTCTTTTCTCCAACAGCGCTTCCATCTGCCAGGGCACCCGCTTACTGGCTCATTCTCGAGGTATCGTAAGTCCGATGTCGTCACTCCTCTGCTCCACATGTCCCAGTGGCTCCAATTCTCACTCAGACTGAAGCCCAGCTCCTTCCCATGACCTACAGGGCCCTCTGCCAAATGGCCAGAACCTCCCCGGGGTTCTCTCACTGCCTCTGCTCCTCTTCCCATGTCCCTTGTGTCCTGCTTGCCCCTGTCTCCAGGCCAATGCCGGAAGGTCACCCTCCCCCAAGGTCTTTCCTGATCCCGCTGCTTTAGAGAAAAGTCCCCTCCCCCGCCAGCCCCCTTGACCTTCCCTGATTTAAGATTCTGCACAGCTCTTAATGACAACCTCTGTGCTAAATAATTTACCTGTTTGTCACTGCTGCCTAGGAGAATGTGAGCTTCCGGGCGCAATGTTTGTCTGCTCCATCCCTAATTCCTAGGTCAGAGCCAGGCCCATAGTGAGTGCTCCCATTATTTGCTGAATTAATAAATGAAAGAAAAGAGCAACAAGCATTTACCTCTTTCCCCTAACAAGCTGATGTTAAGTTTTAGGTGTGTGTGTCTGTGAAAGCAGGCACGAAAAAGGGATCGTAAGGGGAGCCTGTGTTCCCCCTATTAGGAGCAAACCCATCTTCTTTTCCTATGGGCTGTCATGGGGCTGGAAGGCTGAGCTTCTATTTTTAACTCAATAAGCTCCATCCTGAGAATGCAGTATCCCACAGAGCTGCTTATGACTGTCCCTGAGCCAGCTTCCCAGTAACCAGTAACCTGTCATAATTAGAGTTTCAGTTTCCTAATGGCCTTTCATGGGAGCCTAACCATTATTTTTTGTTGTGAGAAAAATGCAGCCCATATGGCAATCAGCTCAAACTTTTGCCCAGTTGCCTTTGTAAGTTGCTGGCTGCATCGCTGAGCTCCTCTCCTTTTGCCCATAGGAAAGCCATGCCTGCGCCTTTTAGGTAAATTAACCTAACCCACCCTATCCGGGTCTTCCTGCATCCCATCTCTCCCAGTTTGATTGACCCCCTCTTGGCAACAGGGACTGAGGGCAAGGACAAGTCTTCCCCAAATAACAAATAGAGGGAATATACCACAAATCCACCATTTCTTTAAATCTGGAGAACGGTATTTAGAGTTTGGTTTTATTTTTACTCGACTTAACCTGAAAATGACTACCCTTTAGACCTGTATCAGATTGCATTTTTACCTTAGCACTTAGAAGTGTGTTCAGAAAGAACATGATTTCTGGCAATGGAGGTATGAAGTGGGTGTCATCCTGATTTTGAGGAGGGAACGTAAGAGACCATGACTGTTGGGGGTCGGGGACCCCTGCAGTTCTTCTACATCCACAGCCATGTGCCTTCCCCCCCACCTGTTCTAGAGGTGAGTCCTACCTGAGTGCTTGCCCGCATGGGAGTTTGTCCACATACGCTTTTTTTTTTAAGATTTTATTTATTTGACAGAGACAAGTAGAGACAGAGGCCCGCAGAGAGGGAGAGGGGGGAAGCAGGCTTCCCGCTGAGCAGGGAGCCTGATGCGGGGCTCGATCCCAGGACCTTGAGACCATGACCTGAGCCGAAGGTAGAGGCTTAACCCACTGAGCCACCCAGGTGCCCCCACACACGCTTCTTTACACTCAGTGGTTATCTTCAGAGCTGGAGAAACACGAGACAAGATACATTGGTTATATTCTTTTTTCTTTTTTTTTCCTTTCCACCATTGGTTTTCTTTTACTCAAACTGGGTCCGTCTGGACTTCTTAAACCAATGGTAGACAGTGATAGAATTTCCTTCACAAGAGAGTCTATATTCATCATTCTGCGGGGGAAATGTGAGTTCTATATCCCTTTCCTATTTAAAAAAAAGTTCAGGGTTATGCCTAAATTTCTATTTTTATCAAACTGGAGTTTTTCAGCTGGATTTCAAGGCGCTATACCAGGGCTTGAGTCCCTAAGTTCATTCTCCCAATGCTCCCGGATGTTCTGCTTGAGTCCGTATTAGCTGTCTTGCCAACCCCTCAGCCTGCTACTTTCTCAGGAATCTGTAAGCAGCAGACAAGTACTGTCCAAAAGTTAATGCTCCTCCTGTGTTTCTCTCCCCACCCCCACCTAGCGTGCCGTAAACCCCGTCAGGATCATCTCTGCTCCCTCCTACCATTAGGCTTGATTTATAAAGTATGCCTCATGTCAGACTTGCCGAACCCTTTGCTGATAACCTCAAGCACCTGATCAGGTCCTTAACCTTGCTCCCTGGGGCTAGGTACTTGGGTTCCACTGGAGTGCAGCTGTTCGGAATCTGGAGGCAGACCTCCTGAGTTCAAGCTCCAACTCTGCTACCTACTGCCTGGATGACTTCAGGAAAGTCCTTTCGTCTGTGCTTCAGCTTGTTCATTTGCAGAAAGGGAATAAAAATGGCCCCTGCTTGCGTGCAAATTGAAAGTCTGAGTGAATTTCATAGAGCAATATCTGGCATAGAGGAAGTACTATTTAAATGGTAACTGTTCTGTTTTCATTGGTTGATAGTCTCTGGCTCTGGTGTTACTTATGTGGTGCTATATCTTTCTTCCCTTGGTTTCTTTTTCTGTTCTTCCCTGGAATTCTGTGTCCCTATCCATTGATCTTACCATTTCTTCCTTGCCCTCCGGTTTCCTCCTCAGACCTAGACCTGGAGCGCAGCTGCCAGCCGGGTTTGCCCGGGGAGTAAGGCATCTGTCTTCCTTGGGAGCTGGCCCCTCACAGCGATAGCGGGGTCCAGTGCTAGGCTTCTGTGCTGTCCCTGCTTGCCCCTGTGCGCCTGGAGTCTGCCCACCAACTCCTTCCCCCAGGGGAGGTTCAGGCCAGGTGTGCACCGCTGCTTTGCTTCCTGGTGGCCACGCTCGGAACTAGCATCATCCCTGGTTGTCCAGAGAAAGCCCTCTCTTCTCCGTTAGGACCCCCAGCCACGCCACACTCCGTCAGCCATTTCCTTTATGGACAATGGCATCTGTTCCAGTTTCTTTGTTTCTTGGTAGTACAGGTGGCCCCTCTTTTTTTTTTTTTAATGGGGAGAATAAGTGGGAGATGGAAGGAACCACTACTGGTCCACTCAGGTCTCCTAGAAGAGCTGTGATTGTGGCCCCCACTCTCATACTGGGTGGCAATCTGCTCGTAACATATTGGCCACTGGAAACCCTGCAAGGCATTGGGCATTTACCAGCTGGATCCCCCTCTCCCCTTCCCTCTTTTCCCTCCCTCCCCATAGACTTTCCTTGTGTGTGCTCTTGAAGACCCTTCTCACAAAGAAAGCCTACTTCCCTGCACAGTGAGACAAGCTACAAGCTGTTCTAGGTTCAGGTTCCCCCCTGGAAGAAGACAGTGCTTGGACCCTAGACCGCATTCATGATTTCTCTCTCTGGTCTTCCTCTTGGGATCGTTACTGTCAGGGTCATTACTCTCAGGTCGAGCCACATAAAATTGTTGTTATTTGACCACTATAGACCCACAGGATGGCAGCTTTGGGCAGTTCGGCCTAACACATGCTTCCTGGTTGGCTTATCTGTCCCCGCACTCACACCAGAGGAGTGAGCCTCCTCCTACTTCCCCAGCCCTGCGCTGAGAGCAGACGGGAGCTGTCAGCTGTCTTCCTTGCCAGAAGACCAAGCAAGTTAATTCCCCTGGGCTGGATGTTGTTCCTATCTCTTAAACATCAAAAACCCATCTGTTTGTTACCATCTAAGCTGATTTTACAGAGCAGATGTGCTGTCCGTAACGAAACTTGACAGCAACGATGCTGGAATCAGTCCTTTTAACGCAAGTTGGTTTCTGCTTTCCAGTCTTCACATACAATGCTGCCAACAAGGAAACCTGTGAACACCACCACGGACAGTGCTCCCGGCACGCCTTCTGCACCGACTACGCCACCGGCTTTTGCTGCCACTGCCAGTCCAGGTTTTACGGAAATGGGAAGCACTGTCTCCCAGAAGGTGAGGGGCGCACCCTTGACTGGGCTAGGAGCCTTGCTGTGTATATTTTGCTTCTTGCTTGTTTGTGACCGCCACTGTGAGCTCTGCATCTGGACCCTGCATTTCCACTGCGTGAATCAAAGCCCTGGCAACTCACAGGTGCTGGATAAATGTTTGAGAAATGAACCCATTTGGGCTCCTTTCCCGACTTGAGGATTAGGCAGAAATCTTTCCTCCTTTTTGCCAGCTCATTAGAGTCCCAAGTGGATGGGAGAAGGGGAGGATGGGAGAAAATAAATTGAAAACAGGTCTGTTTTGTATTTAGATGGTTATTCAGTCAGTTACGAGATCATGAGAACAGCCAAAGAGTGAGTTTGGGAATTGGGAGAGGAATACTTTTCTGTGCACCCACCACCAGCTTGGACGATGGTGGTCCAAGTTGACGGGATTTGCTCTCTTTCAGGGGCACCTCATCGAGTCAACGGGAAAGTGAGTGGCCACCTCCTCGTGGGCCACACGCCAGTGCACTTCACGGACGTGGACCTGCACGCTTACATCGTGGGCAATGATGGTAGAGCCTACACGGCCATCAGCCACGTCCCTCAGCCCGCCGCCCAAGCCCTTCTCCCACTCATACCGATTGGAGGCCTATTTGGCTGGCTCTTTGCTTTGCAAAAACCAGGCTGGGAGAATGGCTTCAGCTTCACAGGTAAGTAGGAAAGGCCTTTGATGGGGCTGCTGGTCACCAGGCGTCATGCTCTGGTCTTTATTCCATGAGTGAGCATCAGCTTGTTTTGCCTTCCAGAACCTCAGGTGTCTTGTTTTCTTTGAGGAGATAGTTGGGAACGGTTTGGTCTCACAGGAGTGTTTTTGAAAGACTGATTTCCTCCCCATGTTCTCCACATTGTCCTGAGAAACAGGATGATTGATTCCCTTTGGAACGTGTAGGTCCTCTCACCTAAATTGGTTGCAGCTTGTTTGTCAGGCTGTGTTTGCTTGGGTTGTTAGGCTCAGATCTGTCGAAGCGATGCAGAAGTGGTGATTAGAAGGCATCTGGAGAGGAGTTTCCTTCGTGAGGAAACGTCCTTCCTCCTCTCACCTCCACCACTCTGACCAATAATGGTACAGACCAGTGCTTCTCAGACTCTAACCTGTACACAGATGGCCTGCAGCCCTTGTGAAAAGGCCGCGGGGTGGGTTCTGTGATTCTGGTTTCCTAGCAAGCTCCCCAGAGATGCTCGTGCGGGCCTACAGACCACCCTTTGATAGCAAGGGCCTAGAGGATACGTTTGGGCTCCTTCCTCCCTACCTGAAAAGGCTTGTTTCCTCCTGGATGTATCTTCATCACCGAGAACCCACTGAGAGAAAAATTCTTCTCCCACCTCCAGCTACAGACTCCAGAGCTATTTGGAGGATCTTGATTTTCCTCAAGTTCTGAATAAAACAATCATCATCTGAGTAGCTTAGTAAAAGTATGTGCCGAATATTGTATGAGATGTCGCATACTAAAATATATTCATCATTTATCTGACATCGAAATTTAACTGGGAGTCCTAAGTTCTTTGTGCTTGTTTGTTTTTAAATGTGGCAGCCTTACAAAGAGAAAGGTCAAGATGTTCCTAGTAGCTTCTCACAGAAAACAAGCTGTTAGAAGGAGAAGCAGTGTGAAATGAGGCAGGATGAAACCACTGTTAAATAGAAAATTTGGGGAACCGATGAAATCAGCAGCTGACCATACTTGGTCTTGGAATCAGACGCTCTTCTTAGGCACAATCTCCGACAGCTGTAGAAATTCAGAAGCATGCACGGTTATTGCTGGAAGAGGCTACAGCTCATCCCGGCTCTGTGCTGAAGTCTTTCTTCCTCCCTAGGTGCTTCCTTTATGCATGAGATGGAAGTTACTTTCTACCCAGGAGAAGAGAGGGTTCAAATCACTCAGACTGCCGAGGGACTTGACCCGGAGAACTATCTGAGCATTAAGACCGACATTCAAGGCCAGGTGCCTTACATCCCAGCGAATTTCACCGTCCACATAGCTCCCTATAAGGAGATTTACCACTACTCGGACTCGGGTATGTATCACCGGTTGTGACTCATATAACATGGGGATAGTAGGTAACATATGGGATAGTTGTAAGGATGATGAGTTATTACATGGAATGTCCTTAGAACAGCATGTGGTACATAAAAAGAGGTCCATGTCCTTCTTATTACTCTTATCAAATACACAGTGTAAGTGAGAAGTGTTGGCTACCCAAGTGAATACCAGCGTCCCCATCCCGGGACTAAGGTAATGCCGGTGATAAGGTCAGGAACAGCGACCTTACCTCTGGGGGTGGGTAGGGCTTGTCTAAGTACATACGGTTTTTAACCATCCAGGCCACAGGAAAATAGGGGTTTTTGGAATTTTTACTCATCCTGTACCCTTGCTTCAGCCTGTTTGAAGATGAGATGCTGCACAGTGTTGTAAACCAATGCTAGATTCGAAGTCAGAAGATAGACATTCATATCACAGATTTGTAGTTGAAAACATACGGGGATAAGGTCACTGACCATCGAGGAGCCTATTTTCTCCTCTTTTGAATGAGCACAAGAACACCTCTTCTCCTTGCCTTCCGTGGTTGATACATGTTAGTCCTGATGAGTTCTAGAAAACCAGCTGGATGCGAGATGCTGGCTTAGGCCCAGTTGCTGTCCTGCAGCAGAAGTCTGCTTTGAGCTGTGCCTTTCCTCCTCCTGTGGTGTGAGAGTTGGAAGCTGGGCAGGAGATGAAGGGAGGAGAATGGGGTAGTGGAGACCCGGACAGTGAACAGAACAGCTGACGGCCTGAGCATTGGCCCGGGCTTCTGACTCCAAACAGACTGAGAGAAACGACCCCTTCCTTTGCCCAGAACCCTTCGGACTTAAGTGCAGGGTGTTGGGAGTGGTCACTCCTGTGTCATCTAGAGTGTGGACCGATTGAAAATGTGGAGTATAGAGTCAGGCTGACTCGTGTTCCTGGTCCAGCTCTATCACATGTTAGCCTCATGTCTTGGGCTACTTCCCGACCTCTGTAAGGCTCCCTGTACATGGTCACAGAGCCCACCTCGCTGGTATGAGGCATGGACAAGGCCATGCTTTAGAGCGCTTGGTGTGGCTGACATGTAGTAGCAGAATTAATTCCTTGCTAAAAATGACAGCAGTGACAACACCTTGGCTTTGCATCTGCTCAGATTCCTGGAATTGCCTCAAAGGTTTTCCATATAAACTCAGGAATTTCCCGAGGGAGCATGCTCTAGGCATTAGATGAAAAACTCTACAGGAAAAAAAATCTACCTCACATGAAGCTCTCTAATATTCTAAACACTTACCAGTTGGGCTGACTAATATCTTTTGCAGCTGTGACCTCCACAAGCTCCAGAGACTACTCACTCACCTCGGGTGCCATCAACCAAACACGGTCCTACCGCATCTACCAGAACATCACTTATGAGGCCTGCAGACATGCCCCCAGGCACCTGGCTGTCCCCACCACCCAGCAGCTGAATGTGGACAGGGTCTTTACCTTGTACACAGATGAAGAAAGGGTGCTTAGATTTGCCGTGACCAATCAGATCGGCCCAGTTGAAGGTATGTTTCCTTCTGTTCTGGGTAAAAATGGAATCTACCATTTCTTTCTCTTTGAGTCACCTCAGAATGATTTTTAGAGGTTCCAGAGGGTTACTGAGTGCCAAGCTCTGTGTTAGGTGCAGAGGGTAAGGATGAATAAAGCAGGGGTCTTGTTGTGGAGGTGGAAACAGAGGTAGAAATGGAACTTTTAGAACAGGTGTCCCTGCCAAATGAATTAGAGTACAATATGTGAAGCTGGTCTGTAGTCAATCACTGTATGTGTGCCAGTCTGTGTTGGGGAGACACCTGTGAACAAGGTGAGGCCAAGTCAGAAGGGAAAATGATGCTGATGAGTATTTGTTACAATTGTCATGAGAATAAGGTACTAGAATCCTAGTCTGGAGGTTCAGGGAAGAGGTCACTGGAAGGTGACATTTTAGCTAGAACTTAGAGGAGACGGATTTTACCAAGTCAAGGTAAGAGAACCAAAAGAGAAAGAGAGCTAGTGCCTGGAAAAAAAAAAGAACCGCATGTAAGAAAAACCCAAGTTAACATCGTACTCAGCGAGGAGAGACTGGACGCTTTCACTTTAAGATCAGGAATAAGACAAGGATGTATGCTCTTGCCGCTTCTGCTCAGCACTGGATTGGAAGTTTTAGCCCAGGGAAATTAGGCAAGACAATAAAAGGCATCCAGACGAGAGGAAGAGGTAAAATGATCTCTCTGTTCCCCTGTGATGTAATCTTCTATGTAGCAAATCTAATTCATTAAACTGTTAGCACTAGTAAGTTCAGCAAGGTTGCAGGCTATAATTTTTGTATATTGCTTTTTTATTTCTATATAGTAACAATGAGCAAACTGAACAGGAAATTTTAAACAATTCTGTTCCCAAAAATGTTTAGGAATAAAAAAAAATTCTAAGTATGGTACTTTTCCATTAAAACCTATAAGGCATTTTTTGGAAAAAAAAAATTAAGGCCAAATAAAAAGAAAATTAGAAGGCCGAATTCCATGTTTATGAATCAGAAGACTTAGTATTAACATGGCAAGGCTCCCTAAATTGACCTATAGACTCAGCACAATCCTATTAGCTGGCTTTTTGGCAAAAACTGAGAAACTGATTCTAAAATTCAAGGAAATTTAAGGTACCCAGAATAGCCAAAACAATACTGAAAAAGAACAAATTTGGAGGAATTCCACTTCCTGATTCCAAAACTTAGAGTAATGAAGGCCATACGGTCCTAGCATAAGAATGGATCTGCAGATCAATGGAATAGAAATGAGAATCGAGAAATAAACACATTTACCTTCTGTTGGTTTTTGACCAAGTTGCTCAAAACAGTTCAGTGAGGAGAATAGTTTTGTTTTGTTTTTCATTTTTAGCACCTGGTTCTGGAACAGCTGGATATCCATAAGCTAAAGAATGATGATGGACCCCTATCTCATACATATACAAAAATTAACCAAAAATGGGTCAAAGATGTTAATGCAATTTAGCTAAAATTTTAGAAAAAAACATAGGGATGAATTTTTGTGATTCTGTATTTGACAATGGCTTCTTTAGAGAGGATACTAAAGGATAAGCAATGAAGGAAAACGTTGGGTATCATCAAAATTAAAAACTTGCGCTTTGGAGGGTATTATCAACAAAGTGAACATACAACCCACAGAATGGGATAAAAATATTTGAAAATCCCATATTTTTAAAGATTTTATTTATTTGAGAGAGAGCGAGCACAAGCAGGAGGGGGGGAAGTGCAGAGGGAGAGGGAGAAGCAGGCTCCCCACTGAGCAGGGAGCCTGATGCAAGACCCCAGGATCACCCAGGCGCCCCTGAAAATCCTTTATTTAATAAGAGACTTGTATCTAGAATATATGAAAAAGTTAGAACACAATAAGGAGAAATTTGGATAAAACATTTGTCAGCAGATACACAAACACCCAAAGCACATGAAAAGATGCCTAGTTTTGGGGCACCTGGGTGGCTCAGTGGGTTAAAGCCGCTGCCTTTGGCTCGGGTCATGATCCCAGGGTTGTGGGATCGAGCCCCGCACTGGACTCTCTGCTCTGCGGACAGCCTGCTTCCTCCTCTCTCTCTCTGCCTCTCTGCCTACTTGTGATCTCTGTCTATCAAATAAATAAGTAAATAAAATCTTTAAAAGAAAAGAAAAGATGCCTAGTGTCATTAGTCATCAGGAAAATGCAAACACTATCAAAACCAAAATGATGCTACTTTACATGAATGTGGAAAGCTATAATAAAAAAATAGATGATAATAGATAATAATAATAGAGAGCACAAGCAGGGGCGGGGCAGAGGGAGAGGGAGAAGCAGGCTCCCTGCAGAGCAGGGGAAGCCTGATATGGGACTCAGTTCCAGGACTTAGGATCATGACCAGAGCTGAAGGCAGTGGCTTAACCCACTGAGCCACCCAAGCACCCCAATGAATGGATTTTTACAATGTCCTATATCCATACAGTGGAATATTATCAACACATAAAAAGGAAAGAAATACTGATAGGAATGAATTTTGAAAATTTCCTGAGTGAATGTAACTGGTCACCAAGGACAACATATTGCTTGATTCTATTTAAGGAAATATCCAAAAGAGGCAAATGAGTGACTAGTGGTTGCCTCAGGCTGGGGAATAATAGGATAAGAAGTGGATAGCCAAAAGGTACGAAGGGTACAAAAGCCAAAGGGTCTTTTGTGGGGGGATTGAAATGTTTTAAAATTGGTGGTGGTGATGGTTGCATCACTGTAAATATACTAAAAAACGTTGAATTTTGTACTTTAGATGTGTGAATTATATGGTTTTTGAGTTCTATCCTAACTGGGAAAAAAAAAAATAGTTGGGGGGGGGGAGAAACAACCTAATGCAGTATTTCTCAAACTTCAGTTAGAATCAATCATACCTGTGAAGTTCAATAAATATGATGGTAAAAATGTTCTAGGCTTATGAAGGCATTAAGGACATGAGGAACCTGAAACATATTGCTAAATGAAAAACACCAGTCCGAGAAAGCTACCTCGGTGTTGTTCCAACTACAGGTGACCCTTGAACAACACGTCTGAACTGGGCATGTTTACTCCTATGTGGGTTTTTTTTCAATACTGAAAATACATTATCAGTACTGAAAATGTATTTTCTTAACATTTCTTTAGCTTGATTGTAAGAATATATGCGTGTAAGCACAAAATATGTATTATTGGGAAGGCTTTTGGTCAACAATGAGCTATTGGTTTTGGGGGAGTCAAGAGTTACTTAGATTTTCAGCTACGCAGGCAGTCAGCACCCTTAATCTTCACGTTGTTCAAGGGTCAACTGTATGGAACATTCTAGGAAAAGTGAAACTACGGAGAATAAAAAGATCCGTGGTTGCCAGGAGTTCAGGGGGAGGGAGGTGGGGTGAATGGGGGAGAGCACGGGATTTTTAGGACAGTGAAGCTATTCTGTATACTGCTGGAATGGTGGACACGTGTCTTTATACATCTACCCGAACCCATACAACTGTGTAACACAAAGAGTGAGCCCTAATGTAAACTAGAGACTTTAAGGTAAAAATATATCCATATTGGTTTATCAGTTATAAAGGTCCCACACTAATACTAGAAGCTAATGAACTGCAAATTGGAGGAAGGGGAGGGTATGGAACCTTTACTTTCTGCTCAGTTTTTCTGTAAACCTCAAACTAGTCTTTAAAAATAAATCTTGATTTTTTTAAAAAAGTGTTTAGGCGAGCTAGAAGATGAGCCTGCAAAGTCCGGGAACCCTAGCAGGGAGGAAATTATCAGATGAAGGCGATTTATTTATTTATGTATTTATATTTAATTTTTTGAGAGCGAGAGCATGAACAGAGGGAGAGGGAGAGGGAGAAGCAGACTCTCAGCTGAGTATGGAGCCCGATGGTGGGACTTGATCCCAGGACCCTGAGATCATGACCTGAGCTGAAAGCAGACGGTTAATTGACTGAGCCATCCAGGTGCTCACAAGAGACGTTTTAATTCTGAAAGCTAGTGCTTTCCCCTAGAATGTGGGGACACAGGAGGAGAAAAGAGAGGGTCTCCCACATGTGGCTCCATACTGATACAGTTGAGGCCCGGATTGGTGCCTCCGAGAGGTGATTCTAGGACTCGGCATGGGAGAGGAGGGCTCCAGAAGCCTCCTCCTGCTCAGGGTGTGATGCTCACTTCAACATGGTACCGAGATTAAGGCCAGAGGGCTGGACTCTTCAAGGACACAGGGATGACTTGAATTGTGAATCCTGAGCTTGCTGGTGCAGGGTGGGTGGCTGGTTTGGTTTTTGGAGATGTGCTTGGGGGCGCAGGCATTGGGCGCCCAAGGATTATAAGGTATTGAATTAATAGCATGAAAATGTCAGTTGGTTTTAAAGAAAAGTACCTTGGAGGAAGGGAAAAGATTATTGCCTCTTTCTCAAGAAAAGCTTTGAACAAAAACAACCGAGGAAAACCTTCTGCCCTTTGCTGAGTGTGAGGTGTCTGATGTGTAAAAACAAAGATTAGTGAAGAAGCCTCCTCGGGCCAAGGAATCCCACTCTGATTCTAGAATCATGCAGGGAAAAGATAAATCTCTGGGTGTCTTTTCCTGGAGACCGACCAGATAGGAGTAACAGAAAGCATGCCAGCAAGCTGGCAGGTATGAAGCTGCTAATTTGTCTTTAGAACTTTATGTGATTTTCCTTTCCATGCAAGTCAGATCCCAACACTAGCATAGGATAACTTTCTTGGTGCCAACCCCTGTTCTGAGCACTTTCATGAACTAAGTCCTTTAGTCCCCCACAACCCCTCGCCGAGTAGGGGGATCATCATCCCCCATTTTATAGAGACTGAGGTATAGACATGAAGTAACTTGCCTAGTCATAGCAACAAAGTGACCAGTGGGACCCAGTCCTGGGCACCAGCTTCAGAGCCCACCCCATCCCCTCGCCTGGCACTGCTTTCCCACTCGGACTCTGCTGGCCCAGGATGGCCTCAAAGCTTGGGCCGAATTTCAAGAGGGAATGTGTGTTTGGTTTAACCCTGTGTGTTTTGTACCCTGTTGCATCCACCTCTATAGAAAACTGCAATACGATTTATGCTCCCTGAACAGGGGAAAAATGGGGGTCGCGGGGGTGAACAAACAACAAAATGAAACCTCCCCCCTTCCCCTTGCGCCTCTCTCCCCCACCCTCCATGCAGAGCAGTGTCATCTTGAGGCTTTCCCTCTTTCCAGTGGGAGTGACAGTCAGGCTGGAACATCTGGAACACAGCATGGCTTCCCCAACTGATGGGGGCACTTGTGGCTTTCCAGGGTTGGGGAGGCCGCGCTGTTGGGTCTGTGTCTGCCCCTTGAGCCATCAGAGCCTGGGGCCCAGCTGGCTCCCCTCCCACAGCCCCCACACCTCGACTCGCCAAGTGTTTTCACTTCAGTTGTGGGTCAGTGGTCTCTCCTAGGCTTCCAGAACGGGACCCCCTTGCGCCCACTTCAGGGCTCCTTCTGGTGAGTTGAGGAGACTGGGCCGAGGGCCACGTGGGGAAGTGGAATGGACTGTTCTTTGAAGGAAAACCATTCTTTTTCCTCTTGATTAAATGAGTAAATTAGTTCCAGATCTCCTGGCAGAGAGTCAGGCTGTTGGAGAGGGTGAGGGCGAAACTGAACTTGTCGTGAGGAGGTTGCCGTTTTCCTTGCTGTGAGAGAAGAAAGCCAACACGCTGGAGAGAAGGCACAGCCATGTGGCTTTAGAAATATATATACATATTTTTATTTATTTATTTTTTAAAGATTTTATTTATTTATTAGTTAGAGAGAGTGAGCACAGGCAGACAGAGAGGCAGGCAGAGGCAGAGGGAGAAGCAGGCTCCCTGCCGAGCAAGGAGCCCGATGTGGGACTCGATCCCAGGACGCTGGGATCATGACCTGAGCCGAAGGCAGCCGCTTAACCAACTGAGCCACCCAGGCGTCCCTATATCCATATTTTTAAAGATTTTATTTTTTTATTTGATAGAGAGCTCAAGTAGGCAGAGGGAGAGAGAGAAGCAGGCTCCACTGAGCAGGGAGCCCAATGGAGGGCTCGATCCCAGGATCCTGGAACCATGACCTGAGCCAAAGGCAGCTGCTTAACCCACTGAGCCACCCAGGCACCCCAGAAATGTATTTCTGAAACAAGGGTTTTGGAAGCCAAATTCCGTGAACAGAGCCTGTGCTCAGAAGGGTTTAATGCTTGGCTGCTGTCCTCTTGAGACTCTTAATTTTGGAGCAAGGGGTTCCCCAATCTTCGTCCTGTACTGGGCTCTGTGAATTATGTGGCCTGTCCTGTCAGTGATGTATATTTTAAGTCAGTGTCCTGTAATTATGGACCCTTTTGGCCTCAGTTTCAGGTGGGTCAGGGTATCCCATCCAGGTTGGAAAGTCCACCTCTGCACTGCAGGTTTTGCATGCCCAGCCGGGTAGTCCGCTCTCGACATCTCTGCATGCTTACTCATCTTTGCCCAAATGTGCCGCCATGCAAATCGGATGCTGGAAAATACTGAGCAAGGAGGTCAGGCATTAGTGTGTACAAATGAAAATATGTCAGAACTCCCTTCCTCCTTTGGCTGGGTAGGCCAGGCATTTTACACAGAATCTTCTCCTAAAATGGAGAAGTCAGTATTGTCTTGCATCAGGCCTTCAGTGAGGACACGCCCTTACTGTTCTTAGCTCTGACCATGCTGGGGACTGTCTCAGGAACTTGGTCTGTACTGCCCTGTAACCCCAGCCTTGTGCTTCCATCCTGTCCACAAGGAGACCCAGAGGGAAGAACGGGGAACACACAAGGGTGTCTATTTGCTACGCACAGCTAGGCTCACTGTGACCTACTGAAGTTCATCAGGTTTCAAAAGTGCCAGAGCCATTTGTTGGTCTTTTTTTCTTGGCAAAGATTCTGTAACCTATTCCAGACAGCATCACTGAGGCAATCCAAGGATAAGCCGTTGGCCCTCCTTTATTTCTTTTTAGGCCACAATATGGGAATAAGAATATTCCCCTGCAAGAATACACGGTGGGGTTTTATCCAAGGCAATGGGAAGAATTTACCAGAATGCAAGGAGGTCCCTTTGGAGACTCAGCCAAGGCATCTCAGTTCACAGAAGACTAACACAGAATATTGGAAGAGTCCGTGTGGGCAGTGGGGCATGTGGTGTTGGACCTCCTGAAAGACGAGGTTGGTGGGAGGGTGGGGGAATCCAGTCTGGGGCACGTGATAGCAGTAAGCACTTGGGTCTAGACTAGGAGTTACTTGGAAAAGGCCCACCTGCCTGAGGTAAGAGGGGTGAGGAGATGTGGGTGAGCTAGAGAGAAATGAGGGAATCCAGGAGAAAGTGGTACTAGGAAGTTAAAGGAGGTGGTAATGTCACTGTGTCTACTGATGCTGAGATGCTGGTCTCTGGTGCCGTGAGAGCAGCTGAGGGCGAGGCAGGACTTGGGGTGTGCTGAGCTGGCTTCAAGATAGGGACTGGGGCACAGGCAGAAGTCCAAGGCAGAAGCTCAAGTTATCACAGACAAAGCCCCATTGGTAGCCAGGATGGCTTGACATGAAGCCTGGGAGGTTTGGGTAAAGCTCCTGAAATATTTTAGATCTAAGATCAGAATTAATTCTAGGGACTGAAACAAAGCTGAAACCAAATGAGGACGAGCAGGGGTCCCACTGAGGAGGAAGAAGGAATGTCATCCCTAGGGACTGGGTAGGCCTGTCCATGGTGGTAGGGGTTGGGAGAGGGAGGATTGTCTTTTACATATATTATGTCAGGTTTTCTTCAGTTGTAGCAGATTTAAGTATAATCTTTATTTCTATTTTATACCTGAGGAGTCAGAGGAGTTAATGGAAGCACCCAGAGTTAACGGATTCATTGTGTCTGGGGTTCTTTCCCACATCATCTCTGAGCCCTTGGCTTAGCTAACTTTATGAAATTCCTTTGGTGGTGGCTGAGCAAAGTGGTGGCAAGCACAGAGAGCCTGGCTTTTTATCACTGCTCCAGCTGCTTCTGACAGTGTGACCTTTACCAGGTTACATAGCCTCTCTGTGCTGTAGTAAAAATGAAGATATTAATACCTTCCTCACAGTGTAGTCATGAAGATTTAAAGGAATGGTATATGTAAAGGTTTTAGAATAGTGTCTGGCAAATAAGTTTACAATGAGCATTACTACTGTGTTCTATTCAGAAACAAAACTCTAGGGAAGGTTTCAGGTATTGAGCATATCTCTACCTAGTGGATGGATGAGTCTGTGGCCAGGTTAATCCTAATAAGTAATACCGCAAAAATCATTCCTCTTTAGTCTTCCCGATCTTAAAAATACAAGATTTTTCCAGTTATTAAATTTTGACCTAGGAATTAGTGAATTTTAGTGAGAGACTGCCCAGTGTAGAGGCAGAAATTTGGGGTATGAGCTCTTGCTGTACCACTTCTTGGCTTTGTGAGCTAGGGCAATTTTTCCGATGTCTCGCACTTCTCTGCGAAAATTACCGATCATGGGGATGACTGCCCCTCACAAAGTCATCCTGAGAATCACACGAGGTGATCGGGTGAGAGCGCGCTTTACAATAAAATTATGCCGTGTATTGGGATGTTTTTATTCCCTGGACACAAGCCTACCGTAAGCAAGAAAAGGTTAGTTGTCTGTAGGGTAGGTAGGAGGAGGCCATTCTGGAATTTAATACTGCAACTTAAATAATCCAGCCCAGCTTGGGGTATTACTAATTTAGCAAGGTCTCCAGGTGGCCCCAGCAAAGAGAGGAGTATGCAGTCGGTCCTGAGGAGTCCTTGATCTCCTGTCCATGCCGTTCTCTTTATAATAACCACATTGTGCTTGAGTGATCTATTTCCTCTCTACCCATGCAGGGGACTCTGGCCCTATCCGAGTGAATCCTTGCTATGACGGGAGACACACATGTGACATGAGGGCTCAGTGCCATCCAGGGGCAGGGGTAGACTACACCTGTGAGTGTGCCTCTGGGTACCAGGGAGATGGACGCAGCTGTGTGGGTAAGTTGTATGGGCTCTGTCCGTTTGCGGGCTCCTCTACCTCTGTGTTATCAAAGCCCAGCATGTCTGTTTAAGGGTCTCTGCTGATGCACGAGACACATTTAGCAGCTGTTAACCTATATCTCTTATTTCAACACTAAAGCGTATTCTAGTTAGAGTTGAGAGGATAGTTGGGAGGTGGGTATTTGGGGCTGGGACTGGGAAAAGGAGACACGTATTGCAATTCCTGCATATTTTGAGCTCTCGAGTTTGGTCATTTTATTTATTTATTTTTAAAGATTTTATTTACTTATTTGACAGAGAGAGATCAAAAGTAGGCAGAGAGGCAGGCAGAGAGAGAGGGGAAGCAGGCTCCCTGCTGAGCAGAGAGCCCGATTCGGGGCTCAATCCCAGGACCCTGGGATCATGATCTGAGCTGAAGGCAGAGGCTTTAACCCACGAGCCACCCAGGTGCCCCGAGTTTGGTCATTTTAACCCTGTAGCAAGTATTTCTTATATTTACTAAAACATATGTTTTCTGGTTATCTTTAGGTTTCAGACCTTATGTTCCTTTCACCCATGAAAGACCTTTTCCCTACAAGCCATAGAAATTCCTTTACATTTCTAAAAGAAGAAGTGTTAGTGTGTTTTTCTTTTAAATGTTGAGTGGGTTTTATTTTTACTGTTCAGAGACTTCTCAGAATATTCAGTTATTTTCCCTGTGACTTACACTTGAATGACTTCAAATAAAGATTATAACCTGCAACATGAATTCACATCTGATGCTTAGAAATGCTACATTTTGACTACCCTCCCCCCAACACACACTAATTTATTTGTTCTGTTGGAGCTTCATGGCAGTGAGAAAACATTGGGTTTTCAGACCTGCCACTTGGGGAACCTTTGATTTAAGCAGTATTTTCTGTCCTTATTTCTTCTTAGATATAAATGAGTGTGCAGCTGGCTTCCATCGCTGTGGCCCCAACTCTGTGTGTATCAACTTGCTGGGAAGCTACAGGTGTGAGTGCCGGAGTGGCTATGAGATTGCAGATGATGGGCACACTTGCATCTGTGAGTGCTAAGACCCTATCTCTTTGGTCAACATGGTGCTGAACCTTGCTCTTCAATTCTTTAGTGTTTCCACTCTGACCTACAAAAGTTCTGCCATATAGTTTTAGAACACAGTTTACTTTGAAATAACCTAAAGCTATGGACCAGTTCAGCCCTGCGTTGTTGTTGTTTTCCCCTAAATAGATACTTTTTGGTGTTGAGTTACTAGAAGGTGTTCACCAGTTGGGATTCCCGTGTGTCTTGGTATTTGGCCCAATCATGTAACATGACTCTGAACCTCTAGTACCACCAACTCTAGATAAAAGTAAAATAGTCCTCAAGTTTAAATGGAATGGATTATAATTCAAAGGTGTTTCTTCATGTGCCCAGCTACAGATCTTCCTCTGTAATAAATCGAATCTTTCTAGGGTAAAGAGAAAGAAGTCTTTGGACCTAAAAGTAGATCCAAAAGAACGAGGATTCCAGGTTCATCCCATTGGTAGAGCCAGAGGATGATAGAGAAAATACACTTTTTAACCCAGTGGGATGGTTTTCCATGTTCATAGAAACTGTGTGTATGTAGCTCTGGTGAGCCCTTAATCAAGGGCTATTTTAATGACTGCTCTCATACCTAGGTTTTTTTTTTTTTAAAGATTTTATTTATTTATTTGACAGACAGAGATCACAAGCAGGCAGGGAGGCAGGCAGAGAGAGTGAGGAAGGGAAGCAGGCTCCCGGCTGAGCCGAGAGCCTGATGCGGGGCTCGATCCCAGAACCCTGAGATCATGACCTGAGCCGAAGGCAGAGGGTTTAACCCACTGAGCCACCCAGGTACCCCCATACCTAGGGTTTTAACCACAAACCCAGAGCAGTGCTTCTCAAACCTGAAGATGCCTACAAGCTATCTAGGGGTCTTGTTCAAAGTTAGATTCTGATTTAGTGGCTCTGGGATGTAAGCCCTCAGATGTCCTGATGCTACTGGTGTGGGGATCACACTGTGAGGTTCAAGTCTCACCCATTCGCAGGCCTGAACTCTTGGATGTCCTTGCCTTCTCTTTTCAGTGACCAGCCCCCCTCCCAACCCCTGTGAGGATGGCAGTCATTCCTGTGCCCCTGTTGGCCAGGCCCGGTGCATTTCCCACGGAGGCAGCACGTTCAGCTGCGCCTGCCTTCCGGGTTACACGGGCAACGGGCACCAGTGCACTGGTGAGTACCTGTGGGTTGTCAGCCTCAGTGACTCTGGACAGTCACCTTGGATGCAACACCCCGACATCCCCGGAACCCTTCTCAAAAGGCCCTCTCCCTTCCTCAACTCACGCAGCCTTGGTATCATCTGAAGGGCAAGAGAAAAGCTGTCCTTTGAGTCAAAAAGCAGAGCCAAGGGTGATTTCCCTTGGACTAGATTGTTGAGCATATATGGCTGTCCTTGGTGGAGACATTCCTGGAGCACCAGGAAGCCACCGCCAGCTTGTAACCCCCTGTTCCTGGGAGCTAGTTTAGGCTGCAGGAACTTTGGGAAAACCCACTCACCTGTCAGGAAGTCTCCATCCTTCAGTCTCTTTGGTTAATGGCTTAATCTAGCACTTCAGTCAGGCCTGACTTTTAGTTGCTATTCCACTGGCCGAAGTGGTATTTTAAGCAGTCTCTAAACATACATGCAGTGCTTTCCCTCTAATTTTTTCCCACCCTCACTCTGGTGAGAGGTGGGAGGAGGAGAGAGCAAAAGAACTCTACCATTATAAAAGAGTAGGAATGCATATCTAAGCACTTACAACTTTTCTCCCGGAAATCTAAAGATGTTTAAGATGGTTAAGTCTTGATATAAATCACTAACCTGAAATGCAGAACTAACAAAATTTAACTTGGTTAACTAATAATAATGATGCATGAGGTTGTTACTAAACTAGGTATAATTTTCTTATAAAGTAGGTATAATTTTCTGGGTATCAATGTCCGTGAAACTGGGATTAGTAGTACTTTAATATAGAGATTATTTAGCAAAGCTACATAATCCATTAAAGGTTTTCAGAATGTATCCAGTGACATGATGGAATTGAAACTCGATTCATGCTGTCAGTAATACCCCAACATCTGGGTAAAATGAGACACTGGGAGCAACAGAATGGTGGGGAAATGTTCTGTTTGGGGATAAACCTGGAGCACAGGCTTTCCCCCTTTCTTCAAATCGCTGCTTGCACTGCCGGACCACTATACACCTGGGCACCCTGAGCTGATTTGCTGGAACAGCTATGTAACTCCCGGGAGCTTTACAGCAGTTTAAATACCATCCCTCCCCCGCTTCTACCAGCCATCCTTACCAAATGTTTGCTTCTCATCCTCCTCCCATTCCTCTTCCCTTCAGTTTCAGTGGAGGGGCTTCCTGAACCAGCAGACGGAAGCCATATTTTATGGACAGAACAAATGTGTCGGGCAGCACAGCTGTCCTCTCCTTCCCAGATGTGACGGGCCATTCAGTATTATCTGAATTGGCTCTTTAATGTTTCCACTCCTGTTGTACAGAAGCTCTGCTATAGGGTTTTCTTAAAAAACACAATTTATACTGAAATGACCCAAAGCCATGGCTCAGTTCAGCCCCATTTGGTTTTCTTTCTCCCCCCGCCCCCTTCTAAAAACACCCCCTGCTTTAGAGCTCAAGGGTTTCTCCAGTTAGACTGAGGGAGATTTGGAACTCACAGATGCTTCTCTCACTTGACTGGCCCAAGAGCTCTATCTGCCCTAGGACTCTACAGAGGGCAGCCTCCACAGGTGTGTGGGTCAGGGTATAAGGGGGCACTAACTCCTTCTTCTGTTATTTCTCACAGTGGGAATAATATTTCTTCCACTCTAGTAGAATTTTATCATTGTTTCTTTTTTTTGTAGATGTACTTATTTAAGATAGAGGGAGAGCATGAGCAGTAGGGAGGGGCAGAGGGAGAAGGAGAAGCAGGGGTTCCAACACATAGCTTGACCCCAGGACCCTGAGATCATGACCTGAGCCAAAGGCAGGTGCTTAACTGACTGAGCCACCCATGCACCCCTGTCATTCAGTTTCATTTAACACACTGCTGGTTCTAAGAAATGAGACTGCATTGGAGAATCAAAATCTTGCCAGAATTTCATATTTAAACATCTGGTTGCTTGGGACAGCAGAGATGGTGGTTTTGAGGTATTTAACTCCTTAGGTCTTTGGCTTAAAGCTAACAAGTCAAAATTCATTGCAGCCTAGATGTGATGAGTGTTAATAATCAGAATGTTCATTGAGTTAGATGCTTCTTGCCCTAATCCCTTCTAGAATCATTCCCTTTTCCTTCTTTTAACCTCTATTTGTTCTGTAAGACTTTGATTACCTTGGGGGTCACATTAGGACCCTGAAATTGGCCATTTTTCTGTGTTGAGAACTCTGGAATAATGCCATTCATTGTTACTACTGCCCTCTTGCTGATTTCTGCCACTTTTAATTGTCCCTATTCAATCTCTACTTCTCTACTTTTGAGATTTTCTCTGGAACCCACAAACTTGAAAACCTGCCAAACCCATCCATTGCTTCCCTAGTGTATCAGTTATCTACTGCTGCATAACAAATCACTCCCAAACATAGCAGCTCTAAAGAAAACACCTTCCTTGTCTATAGGTCAAGGGCCTGGTAATGCTTAGTGTGGTCCTCTGCTTTAAAAGGTCCTACAAGGCTGCAACAAGGGGTGTGGTAAGCATGGGGTCTCATGTAAAGACCTAACTGAGAAAAGATTCTCATGTGGTTACTGGCAGGATTCAGTTCCTTGAGGACAGAGAGCCTTGGGTACTTGCTAGCTATTGCCTGGAGATAACCTCCAGCTTCTTGACACATAGATCTTGAATAAAGTAGCTTACTTCCTCAAAGCTAGTGGCAGAAAGTCTGCTAGCAAAATGGAAGCTAAAAATCACAAAAATGATATCCCCTCAATATTGCTTTGGTGTATTGGTCAGATGCAGGTTACCCAAGGGAAGGAGATTACACAAGATTGCAAATACTAGGAAGGAGGGATCTTTGGGGTTTCTTAGAGGCTGCCTTCCAGAATCAGTTGCCATTCCAGCTTTTCAGACTGGAGTAGTAGAATATGAATAGTCATTTTCCTGAAGACTATGCCATGCCTATATTGGTCTGGGTTAATCACGAAGGTGACTCTCAGGTTTGTTTGTGTGTGTGCATGCACGTGAACATTTTTCAAGGTATACCACAGTGTACATGTGTCTCTGTGACCACAGAGAGAGAAAACAGCAAAATAGAGAAAAATAGACAAAAAGGCTCTATTTTGTGGAAAGGGTGCATTCTTGAAGCATACATATTTTTCTGTACTGCATTAAAGTAGCAGTAAAAGGGTGTGTGGGTTTTTCTCTAGCCAGTTGGTCAAAAATGGAGTTCCCTGGAGAGGCTGAACTTAGCTTTGGGCTCTCAGTCTAGTCTGCGTCACTGGCAGGAATTACTTTTATCCAAGTAGAATTAAATATTTTCCAGCTTCCCTCAATCAATCTCAGTTTCAGGATTGATTTCAACCTTGTGTTGGCGTGAGCCAATATTTCTCAGGTCTGTTTGTCCTTCTAGATCTTGGTGAATTTGCTAGGTGCAAAAACAGATTGTCTTGAGTCAGGGTCTTTCCAGGGAGGAGCAAGTGTGAGTTGAACAGGTGGGATGTCCCTCCGAGCCCTGACTGCTCAGGAGGGACATGAGAAGACGTTCTTAGAGTATTCTCTCTCAGGTCTCCTGTTCTAAGAATGGAGAAGTTAGGTGAGGTATGGTGATGTTGATGTAGACACAGGAGGAGAAGAGACGAGGCTGAGAAGGAAGGAGTTCTCTCCACTCATGGGCTCCAGAGAGTGGGTCACCACATACCGCATGGGGGCACTACCAGCGGGTGCTTGAATAGATGGGGAGTGACAACTTGTGGGCCGAAGACTTTCCTGGGGTCTGGAAATTTCACTGAGGGAGTGATGGGTTAGTGGAGAACTAGAGTCTGGTAATCCAATGACTGGGTTTGTTTCAAAGGGACTTCCCCTGGTTTTGGGTGTGGGCAGAAGGAGGGCAGTGAGAAGAGTGTTGAAACACTGAAGTGTGAATTCAAAATTGAGGATTTTAACATATTTTCCATACAGGCTTTTGTTTTGTTTTGTTTTTTTTGTTTTTTTGTTTTTACTAGCTTGATGGGTAAGAGAATGGAGAATTATGCTGAGATTCAGCCATGTTTCATTATCTGAATAGCAAAGGAGATCTACTATGACTTGAACCTTGTTGTCTTGACCTCAGTGTTCTAAGAGCCCCTAAAGACCCCTGACATTTGTTGTTAATATCAATGTTAATGTTAAGCATAAATGGCAGCCCCCTCCCCCAGTGGTACAACAAGGAGTCTCTCCCTTGCCAAGGGGCTGAAAGTCTTTCCATGCTTTCTGTCCTGACACTTGACATCCTGTGACATAGGGAAGAGCTCCCCTTCTTTATCAAAAGCTCCAGTCCCCTCCAAACTGTCCTCAGAGTTAGCACTCCTGAGGAGGAGTCGTCGCCTGCTCTGAGCTCGGGCCCTGGAGTGGTTGACTGGACTATTTTCTGTCATGGTGGGAGGTCTTTCAGGGAGGCATCGAGGACTGTTCTGTACTTTGGGAGCCTTAACCTCCTCCAGCCTTAGGGGATGGACGCTCCTCATTTGTGATACTTTCCATCCCCTCAAGGGCTTTTCTCCCTGTTGGTCATTTATAACCATTACTGTCCCCTGTATTGGGGAGGGTGACTGCTCTTTCGTTCTGACTGGAATTGCTAGGCCATGGGCTTTCCGAACACTAGATAACTTGGTAGCTCTGGGGCGTCCCCTCTCTCTGAGTTCAAAATAATCTCAAGGAGCTGATCCCTAGTTCTAGAAATAGGCCCTGTATCTCAGGAATTCCTGCTTCCTGTCATTGCCTGGGGTTCCTGTTGGCATGTTAGCATGAGAAGTACTTTTAGCATATGTATTATGAATAGCTTTCACTTCCTGCATTGACTTTCCTGGGGGATGTTCATTTTTACAGCTTTGGTTTCCCAGCCCTTTGCAGGCCCAGGAGGCTGGATGGCCTCTGGCTTCCCCCAGTGAGGTATCAGGGTTGCCCTTTTGAAGAGACAGAGAGCCAAACTCAGGGAACATTAAATATGACAAAAGAGAACCTGTATTGATTAGCTCAGAGACAGGTTTTTGTTGTGACTGGTTTTGTTTGGTTTCTTTTCAGTTAACTGAGGAACTAACCAGAAAACCTGGTTTGCTTCTGACTTGGCAGAGGAATGTGGAACTACGTTCCCGCCTTTGTAGGTGGACAGGAAGTGTGCTCCTCTGGACAGAGCCTCTCTGGGTAGCATTGAACTTGGTCATGTCAAGCATTCGGGATTCTTTTGGACTTAAGGGAGCTCATTTATTTTGACCAAGCTTCCCCAAGACTGAGGACACACAGAATGTGAATTTGCTAATGACAGTGTAAGAGATTCTTCTGTGAACAGAACATCTGGGTTTCTCATCCCCCATGTTGGCTCACCAGTACCTGGGAAAGGCGTAGAGCCACAGGAAGGGGGCCCGGTGAGAGCATGGTCGTAGCGAGGCTGGGGCTGACTGCCCTAGAGCAGATCTCATTGGGTGCACGGGAGGCCTGGCGAGGGGCCACCTCTGTTCCCAGCCAATTCAGGTCACATTCAGGCAGTTGCTCTCTAGCATCCTGTCTATGTGTCTCTGCTGTGGGCTGTAGGAAGTGGATTCAGTTTACTCCTGGGACTCGCCGCCTTGTAGGTTTCACACTGATCATCCCAACCCACATTTTTCCTATTCACACATTTTTATATCATTTTTTGGGTGTCTTTGTGGAAGTGACTGCTTGCTTTTATTTTCAGCCAAGCCTTGATCAGATCTCCACCCTTTTTCTTCCTTTTACTCTGGAAGATTTCCTGTCTTTGCAGATAGCTTATCTCAGTCACTGGCCATTGGTTTTATTTTATGTATTCAAGAATTTTTTTTTTTTTAATTTTTAAGTAATCTCTGTACCCATCATGGGGCTCGAACTCACAGCTCTGAGATCAAGAGTTGTATGCTCCACCTGGTGCCCCTGGTGATTGGTTGTAATAGTTTGACTCTCAGAGGGTTTTAGCAGGGGTGGTGGGGAGGAGTGCCTTGCTATTGTTGGCATATGCTGATTGCAGTAAGTAAAAGGACTGTAAGCTGGCTTTTGAAGTTCTAGGATGTTGCAGTTTTGAGAATTATGAAAATCTGGTATCATGAAGGGGGTATGCTGAATTATTGATACTGAGAAGCCTGGCAAATTCAGACTTTTAAAAAAAGATTTTATTTACTTATTTGTCAGGGAGAGAGAGAGAGAGAGAACACAGGCAGGCAGAGTGGCAAGCAGATGGAGAAGTAGGCTCCCTGCTGAGCAAGGAGCCCATTCGGGACTCAGTCCAAGGACACTGGGATCATGACCCAAGCCAAAGGCAGCCGCTTAACCTACTGAGCCACCCAGGTGTCCCAAATTCAGATTTTTTAATGTGTTGCTTCAAAACTTCTGATAATATTTTTCTTACACACTTTTCTATTTCTTCTAAATATAAACAGTAGAGACAATTTCTGATTACTTGGGCATTGTCGCTAGTAGGACTCTGATTACATGAGACTGAATGTGCTTCTACCTTAGTTGGAAAAGCACTGGGGGCCGTCCCGGGCTCTTTAGCATCTGCAATGTTAGTGCTATAGGGATAGGGGGCCAACCAGCCAGAACAAAGCCATTGTTAGCATATTTACTGCTGCTGCACCAAAAGGAAGTGAATGATTTACAGTCTAGAGGCCAGTTCAAAGGTGATAACTTCCTGGAATTCATTGTGGATGAAGGATGCTCTAGAAATACACTGCAGGATATTTTTTCTGGAAATGACCACACATTTGATTTCTACCTTGCACATTCTTAACTCCCGTGTCCCCCAGTTTTGTACATTAAGCTTGCCTTTAGCTCTTATTCCATTTCTGCTTGTGCCCAGAGGTCTTCTGAGGTTGACCCCTTGTGTACTAAGGCAGTGCAGTAGCCCCTGGTGTGTGCAGTGAAGTCATGCTGTTCCTTCCTCCCTCCGCCTCCCCCTCATCCCTGTTCCTGCCTCCGCAGATGTTGATGAATGCTCGGAAAACAGATGTCACCCCTCAGCTACCTGCTACAATACCCCTGGCTCCTTCTCCTGCCGATGCCACCCTGGCTATCATGGGGATGGATTTCAGTGCACACCTGGTAAGGTTTGGAGAGCCAGACGAGGCATAGAAAACCCTGGCTCCTTCAATTCGATTTTTCTATAGCCTTTAGTCCACTCTTATAGGAGACCAAGGCTTTTCGTGTTCCATCTAGCTGCCTAGTTTACTGAGCACTCACTGGTTCTTAGCGTTCTGGAAGGCCAGGAATGTGACCCATCCATTGTCCTACCTAGGGTCCCACCCAGTGTGGTCAGCTCCCTTGTGAGCCCCTTTGCCTAGGTAAGTGTGATCGAGAGGAAGTACTGAGATCAAGCTTGCTAAACAGGAGCCATGTGCGCTTGTGAGTTGGTTGTAAGCCCCAAGACTATTCTAGGAGGTCTTGGCCCACATGCTGTGATTTAGTGATTGCCATTGACGGCCATTTAAGTCTGAGCTTCTCAGACTTAACATTCTGGACTTCAGGGGCTGAACAAAGTTTTACCATCTTCTCTCAAGTCTCTTGGGGGTCTTTGGACACAGTGGCTATGGGTGGCTCTTCATTTTGCCCAGAGAGCAGTGGGGAGTCAGCCCAGGACAGGGTGAACTGTGAGACTTAGGGAGAAATTAGGGAGATAGTGGCAGAAATAAAAGAATCCGGGAGTTCTTTTTTTCCCATGCAATGCTACCTTCCAAGTATACGGAGGGAAAAACAAAAAACCCGTCGGCTAGGAGACTTTGACACTAGCTGGTAAGAGTGGACGGGTTGCAGTGTCTTTTTTATTCCTCCTCTGTACATCTCCTTCACCCGGACCTCAGAAGACCCCTCCTCGGGGCTGAAACCCTGCGAACAACAGCAGCGCCAGGCCCAAGCTCAGCACGCATACCCTGGCAGCCGGCTGCACATCCCCCAGTGTGATGAGCAGGGCCACTTCCTGCCGCTGCAGTGTCACGGCATGACGGGCTTCTGCTGGTGCGTGGACCCCAACGGCCACGAAGTGCCCGGCACGCGGACTGCACCCGGCTCCTTGCCACCGCGCTGCAGACCACCAGGTGAGAAGTCAGGGAAGAGAGCCGGTTCTGGCCTCGGCCACAGGCTCAAGAAGCAGAACAGAGGTGACTGAGGGGCAGATGGTCACCCCTGTCCAGACCGTGCAGACCCCAGACCCTGGGTCCATCTCCACCCTGTGGAGGCTCCTTCCTCCTGGGAACACTGGAATGGTCTGTGCACACCTGCGTGCACATTTGTGTGACAGAGACAGACACAGGTACATATGTGATCTCTGTTGCACCCTGGGCTGCGGCCTCCCACTTGTCCAGGACAGGCTTGGAAGGGGAGACTGAGTGTGTAGGTCAGGCTGGGGCCACTCCCCTCCATCTGTTATGGCAGCTTTGGGAGCATTTGGAGCAAGAGGATCTTGCCAGACCAGCCTTCCATCCCAAAGAAAAACTGCCTTCCTGTATTACCCTCTATCCCTTCAGTCCACTTTCGGAATTGCAGCAGACATTATGAAGGCCACTTTAGTATTGTCGGGAAGAAGAGGTAGGGCACCTGTGGGGGGGTCCAGCTAGTTTGCTCAAGGTAATCACCCCAGCTGTCTCCAGCCAGGCCTGACATGTCGACAGGGAACCCCCACCTGCCAAGGCCACCATCAGAAGAGGCGCAGGAACCTGTGATGTTAGCCCATGCAGTGACATGCCGATGGTGAGCATGTCTGTTACCCTCTGAGCGCTCCCCCTGCCTCCCCTCCACCGTCTGGATTGTTCAGAGTGGGAGGACTTTTTTTTTTTTTATACAGAAGAATTTTATTATGAAGAACATAGGACTAAATTGAAACCTTTTTAGCCAAAATAACTCCTATTGCCCTGAGCCTGCTAGTCACAGGTCCATTTCTACTACTGAAAAAAGATAAATACTAATCTTGACTTTTTATGTACAAGAGTGAGAAGAGCTGGAGAATTACCACCAGTTTTGATCCCTTCGGTAATACCATTATCGCCGGCAAATTAGTGCTTCTAGGAGTCATACAGGTAAAAATTGGTAATGCTTGATTCCGATGTATGTCCTTGTTTTCACAGTGACACTCCCAGTTCCTCTCTGTCCCTATTTTTAGGAAAAGATTTGCAGGTCCAGAAAAAAAAAGAAAAAAACCCACCCAGAAATACCCTGTTTCACTCCTGCCTACTCTTTAAAAAGTCTCGGTTCTAACTTCATCTGGGATTTAAAGAAATCAGATGGTTGGGACACGCCCTAGGGAACGGTTCAGTTCTGTTACACTTACTAAGACAAGCATGTGTTAAGGACAGTGATTCAGAAGGGAGCCTAGAGAATGAGAAGTTAACGACTAAAGGAGGGACACATTTTCTTGTGCACAGTCTTTCCTCATGGCCCAGACTTCTCTCTTGGTGTTGGTTCGGCCTTGGCTGCCATTTCTGACTAGTCTCCTCGGCATTAATGGGGTTGGCTTGAAGGGAGGGAAAATACTCTGTGTTCAAGATTTCAAAATATTTAAAACCCTGCCAACTAAAAACAGAAAAGAAAGAAAACTGGTGAACTAAGAAGGAGCTTCAAATAGTAAGGAACGAGAGGAAGGCACACGTATCAGTGATGTGAGGTGCCCATTTCCCAGAGGCTGGGTGTGCTGTGTCTGCATTCCAGTGAGCTTTGGCTCGTTGGCTGGTCCCCTGAACCAAGAATGTCCCCTCTGAGTTTGCAGCGTGGGCCTGGGGTAGCGTTGGGAACTTCTGCAGGGAATCCCAGTTTGAGATGGATAGCTAGTTTTTGAGGAAGTGACATTTCTCCGTCTGGGGTCTTTGAGACACCTCTGGGGGAGGAAGTGAAAGACTGTCCTTCTCCATGAGGTCTTAAAAAGAGCTTGGCTTCCCATGGGTCATAGGCTATAGAGAGGACCTGAAGAACATCCACATCCCCAAAATCTGGTGAGTCTTATAGTTGAGCTGGTCGGCTTTGAGCTCTGAGGATTTTACTTATCACCCTCCCGCTTTCCTAGAGGTGCACTTTGGTACTAGAACCAAAGTGTAATGTTTTCAACTTTGTTCTTTGACACCATTGGAGGTTTTGACCTCAAGAAATCACTGTGTTTTAAAGGACTCTCTTCCTGGCTGCTGGTACTTTACACTGGGAGGCAGGAAGGAGAGGGTAAGCTACACGAGTACAAAAGCTTTGGTAATAATCCTCACGGGAGACCATGTGGCTTGGGCCAGGGTCATAGGGGTGGATGTGGAGAGATTGGAGATTTTCTGAATGTATTTTGAAGGGACAGCTGACATTTTCTGACCTATCAGATGTGGAGAGTGAGAGAGAAAGGCCTCAAGGATGATTGGGTTTTGGCAATGGAAAATAGAGGTGCTGTTGACTGATAGGGAAATGTCTAGGGGAGAGCAGTGTTGATGGTGGAAACCAGGCACCCTGTTTTTGTTCTGAGATGTATGTTACACATCCAGGTGGTAGTATCAAGTAGGTACTTGGGTGTATGGTTCTACAGACCACAGGTTTTCAGTTGCATGAATTAAAGGAGAAGCACCTTCTATTTGAGTTCCTTTAGATGAGCCTATGCTAGATGGGTAGACGAGTTATCTAAACATCCTGCTGCAGAGTCCCCACAGACTGCCATGTTTGTGACACAGTGACAGCCACGTGGAAGCAAGGCTGGGAGAAATCAGCCAGAGAAACTGCTCTGCAAGTTCTCACAGGTTAAGCCTGGTGGTGAGC
The DNA here is from genome assembly GCA_003697995.1 of Taxidea taxus jeffersonii. Lineage (NCBI taxonomy): Eukaryota > Metazoa > Chordata > Mammalia > Carnivora > Mustelidae > Taxidea > Taxidea taxus. The sequence continues at coordinate 71,336 of ML109792.1, read as the reverse complement.
TGGGAGGGGGAGCAGAGAGAGGAGGATGCTGGAGATGGGAAGGGGCAGAGCCACATGGCAGGAAGATGGAACCTACTGGAAAAAAGGTTCAGCTCTGAGCCAAAGGGCTTCCAGGAACCAGAGTGTCTAACAGCAGGGAGCTGTTGGCCCCCTCGCCTGCTGTGCTCACCAGTGCTAACGGCATCAAGTCTTACTCCATATAGTTTTCCAATGAGCAGACACAAGGGCCACATAGGTAGAACACTCAGGGATAGTTTCCAAGACACATGACCAGTCTCAAGATTGCCTTCTTGGGTGTGGGTCCTGGAGCTTGAACCAAGTGGGAAAGAGTAAATACTACCTTGAAATATCACGTGGGCCACTGAGTCCCCGAGGAGGGTCCCCACCAAGTGCTCTGTTAGCAGAGGCCCTGATCTTACCTCCTCTGGCCCTCTACTGATGTGGCTGGCCTTGATGACAAATCCACTTGGCCCAGGAGACTTTCCTTCTCCAGATTCCTGTGGAGAGCTTCTTAGAGCACTTGACTGCTACGGTCCAGTGTCTGGGGGCTTGGCCGAGGCCTTGCTGGCAGACACTAGGATGAGGGAGGCCAGGTGTGGGGATCTTCAGCTACATGCTGTATTCTGTCCTTGGCTCACCATCAAAGGCTTTTTGTCCCCATCTGCTCAGAGCCCACCCAGAGGCCCCGGACCGTCTGTGAGCGCTGGAGAGAAAACCTGCTGGAGCACTACGGTGGCACGCCCAGGGATGACCAGTATGTGCCCCAGTGTGATGACCTGGGCCACTTCATGCCCCTGCAGTGCCATGGGAAGAGTGACTTCTGCTGGTGTGTAGACAAAGACGGCAGAGAAGTGCAGGGCACCCGCTCGCAGCCAGGCACCACCCCTGCCTGTAAGCACCCGGGGACTGCCCCCATTCGGCACACCGCTCAGAGGGTTTGCTGGAGCTCAACTGCCAGCTGTGGGTGAAGGTGGGGGAACCAGAGCGTCACCAGGTCCAGTGAAAGAAGTCACTAATACACTGTGTTGATTTACAATCTGGTCTACCCAAGATCCCAATTTGGATTTCATTTTTGGTTTTGTCATTAGCAGTTTCTGTAGTGAGAACATCTGGAACTCCGTTCAACATGCAGTTACTCCTCCTCCCCAGCCCGGGGTGAAAGGAGACACGTGTCACCCTGGGGGCCCAAAGAAAAGCGGACACAATACTGGCTAGTTTCTTTCCTTAAAAAGGAAAAAAAAAACCTCTTGCTTTGTTCTGAAGGAAATGTTTTGTTGTCTTCCTCCCTAGTAACTGGCAGTGTTTTTACATAACCTTTGTGGGGGGGGGAAGCCTAGAAATTAGAATTTCTTTTAAGGAACATCTGGAACACATCTGGCTAGGGTAAAAACCTTTGATGTTTTTGGAGGTTCTGCTATGTGGAAGGTAACTTCTTCCCCTCTCCCCACCTACCTTTATACCCTCCTGCTCTTTGCCACGGCAGGTATCCCCACAGTTGCTCCGCCCACAGTCCGGCCTGTGCCCCGGCCTGACGTGACCCCTCCATCCGTGGGCACCTTCCTGCTCTATGCCCAGGGCCAGCAGATTGGTCACTTGCCCCTCAACGGTACCAGGCTTCAGAAGGACATGGCCAAGACCCTGCTGTCACTGCATGTAAGTGGATTTCCGCTGTTGGGGGGGAGGGGTGGCGGGACTGCACAGGCCTTTAAAATCACTGCAAGGGCCAGAGGTAGAGAGAGGTTCTGGAGGGTTTCTGGGCTGTAGTCCAACACTGTCATGGGTCTGACACTGATCTCACAGGAAGTGGGGGCACCGTTGCCGGGAGTCACATCTCACTGGCCCAGGCTTTCTCCGGTGGTTCATGGGGTTTCAGATATAGGGAGAGGGAGTTTGAGATTTGTCAGGATACTGAGGCAGTATGACGAGTCAAGACAAAATTGACAGAACCTTGACCCAAGTCCCCAGGATCCTCTCCATGCCAGACCTCTGCAGAGGGTCCAGGAAGACCACCCAAAGGGCATGGTTTCTGTGGTCAGTTGAAAAATCCCAAGTGGAAATAAATGAATGACTGCCTCATTGTTGCAGCCCCCTCCCCTCCTATTCTGGTTCTGTGGATCAGTCTCTTCTCTAACTCCTTCACAGAAGCTCTGGGCGGAGGGCTGGGAAAGGAGCTTTCCCTAGATGCCTGTTGCTTCCTGGGCCAGCAGCATCCCTACTGTCAAGGCACTCCATTTTAGAGGAGCAATTTCTTCTCTAAAAAGGAGAAATGAGAAGGGAGTTCACCAGAAAGACACGGCCACTTACAAAGGGAAGCCATCTGATTCCATTTCTTTTTTTTTTTTTCCTCATCTGATTCCATTTCTAAACCTCATGCAGCAGGTACTTGCTCTTTTAGGGTACAGAACAGTATAATGTCCATGTTTGCCTTTACTTCTGGAACAAACTTTTTTTTTCGGATGCCAAAAAGTTTAGAAGCAGCCAGTATTCAGAGGAAGATGTGTTTTTTTTTTTTTTTTAAAGATTTTATTTATTTATTTGTTAGAGAGCAGGAGCGAGCACAGGCAGACAGAATGGCAGGCAGAGGCAGAGGGAGAAGCAGGCTCCCTGATGAGCAAGGAGCCCGATGTGGGACTCGATCCCAGGGCGCTGGGATCATGACCTGAGCCGAAGGCAGCTGCTTAACCAACTGAGCCACCCAGGCGTCCCGGAAGATGTGTTTTTCCTTAAGATTTAGGTTTTGTAGTCATGCTGGCAAACAAGGGCGTGCTCCTGTGCAAGTTTCTCTAAAAGATGTAGAAACTGAGAAATTGCCAACACCTCAGTTTAACTATCTAGCCAAGTCTGACGGCTGTATGGCATTTCTGAACTTGCCTCTCCTAGGGTGGTGGAACTGACAAAGAATGTAACATGGCCTGTAAGCATGTCTTGGGGAAATAAATGACTTATTCTTCCAAGAAACTCTGAAATCAATACATGGCTTTTAACAGATCCCATGATTCCCTAGGTCAATGGAAGTCGACATGGATGTGTTACTCCTGCCCGGTAAAAGACACACAGGACTTTTACTTTTCAAGTAAAACACACTTGACCTTCAGATTCTTACACATATACTGCCTACTTTTTCACAGGAGCCAAATCCTGCTTTGTTCAGTGTTTTTTATATTGACTCCTCTCCCAGAAGCATGTCCAGCCAGCCCCAGGAGGCTCTGTTAGGCTAAGCCAGGAACTGGTGTGACCTCAGGGACAGCCAGATGGCCCCTAGACGTTGGCTTTGCACATCTGTTCAGTTTGTCAGACCAGGAGTCTGAGTTGGAAATTGTATGAAGCAAGTACTGTGCAGTTCTGCAAAGAAGTATCACAGACTAAGCATTTGAAAAAGAAGCCTGCTTTTATTTATTTTATTTTATTTTATTATTGCAATAAAGGAGGAAAGATCTCCCTAGCCGGAGGTTTGGTGACTACCAGTCTTCAGTTTCTTTTTCTTTTTTAATGATTATTTATTTATTTATTTGTCAGAGAGAGAGAGAGAAAGCAGGAGCAAGCACAGGCAGACAGAGTGGCAGGCAGAGGGAGAAGCAGGCCCCCTGCCGAGCAAGGAGCCCAACGTGGGACTCGATCCCAGGACGCTGGGATCATGACCTGAGCCGAAGGCAGCCGCTTAACCAACTGAGCCACCCAGGCGTCCCAGTCTTCAGTTTCTTAAACCCACCCAACTGGAGACTTTCTTTTACATAAGCCTACAACCCGTTTGCTTCATAGTACTGAAGGAGAGATAGGGGTGAGGGATTATGCTTCAGGGAGAAGATCATATTCATAGGGGAAGGGGGAGTAGATTTTGTCATCAAATGTTGGTGAATTTTGGAAAGACTGTTTCAAGAGTGCTGATACCATCTGGAAGGAATAACAGATATTTTTTGCCCGGTAAAAAACACTAAGAACTTACTTTGCTGAGCCTAACGTTTGTCCTTCAATCACTAAAGGGGCTGATTTTTTTCATGAAGTTGTCTTATTACTGCTGGCAGTAACGGCGCTTATTAAGCACTTGCTAGAGACTAAGGACCGATCAGGACACTGTACAGGAATTTACAGTGTTCATTTCTAAAGCAGCACCATGAAGTAGGTACTGCTATCTGCATTTAGCAAATGGACAAATCCAGGCATAGAGAGGTTAAGTCGCACACCTAGTCAGTGGCCAAGCCTGGCTGGGCCCCCAGAAGTCAGCCTCCAAGCCCACTTGTGTAACCATGCTGCTTATTAGCTGCCCAGGAGACTACATTACGGGGTATTCCCTACACAGCCATGCGTGCAGCTGCTGAGAGCAAACTCCAGGGAAATGCAAAGCTCCTAATTCTTCCAATTTCATGTTTTGGTCCACAAAGGGCTCCATAGTTGTGGGAATTGACTATGACTGCCGCGAGAGGATGGTGTACTGGACAGATGTTGCTGGACGGACAATCAGCCGTGCCAGTCTGGAACCAGGAGCAGAGCCTGAGACGATCATCAACTCAGGTCAGCGACTTTATCCAGAAGACACTTTGTATTTCATTTGACTCTACTAAGTGCAAAAAAAGAAAGGGGCCACACAAGTCGCTTCACTGAGTGGTACCATACCAGTCCCTCTGTAAACACACATTCATATGCAAGAAACAAGAAGGTGATTCTTACTCTGAGCCTACTGAGAAATAGGGCTCCCAACAGCAAGGGCTCACAGTGGGAACTCAGGGTGGTCACAGCTGCTGCTGCATATGCCTGGTGCCATCGGGCCAGTGGGTGTATCAGTCTAGAGGAGAGTAAGAGGTGGCACTCTGTTAACCTGCTGCTTGCAAATGAGCGCCTCTCAGGATTTTCTTTTTTAAACTTTTCATACCTAGTAGATCTCTCTGCTTCAGGTTCCCTTTTCATATCCGCAAATGCTCCAGTCCTGCCATTGTTCTATTTCCAGGTCTGATAAGCCCAGAAGGACTTGCCATCGACCACTTCCGTAGAACAATGTACTGGACGGACAGTGGCCTGGACAAGATAGAGAAAGCCAGGCTGGATGGCTCCGAGCGCCAAGCCCTCTTCCACACGGACCTGGTGAATCCGCGAGCCATTGCTGTGGATCCAATCCGAGGGTCAGCTGGGCTTTCCTATTCTCCTGCTACCTATAGACCCCATTTTGAAGCCCTTGGATTTTAAATGCCTTGTGGAGAGGGTCAGAACAAGAGTGTAAAAGCTCCAATGCATGAATTTAACAGTATTTACACAGGATCTACTAGATGTAGGCACTGTTCTAGGCGAAGATAGGGTCTGTTCTTTCATGGAGCTCATACTCTAGAAGTAAGTTAGTAAACTAATGAATAAACTAGAAAATTATTAAGACTGTGGTACAATACATAGAGAATTCAGAGAGTATGTGAGAGGGACTAGGGGCTGATGCTGATCAGATGAACTGGCCAGGCTCCCTCACACTTAACCTGGAATGAGGTGGGTCTCCTTTAGCAATGCATTAGGAAATGCTACTGTTGAAATACTAGGTTTATCTTCATTAAATGGTGGAAGTAACCAAAACTCAGAGACCAACACTTATTTCTTAGACCGCATTTGCACTGTATTTAATTTATCCCACAGCAACTTGTACTGGACAGACTGGAATCGAGAAGCTCCTAAAATTGAAACATCTTCTTTAGAAGGAGAAAACAGAAGAATTCTGGTGAATAACGACATTGGACTACCTAACGGTTTAACCTTTGATCCCTTCTCCAAACTGCTCTGCTGGGCAGACGCAGGTATTACTGATGGCAGCCAACACACCATGCTCCCCTACCATGGGAGCCACTCTCTACCTCAGATTTTATAGCAAAGCCAGATCCCATCACATAGAACTTCTGGCTTAAATTTTTAACAGTACAGCACAGAATCTACTCCTTTAGTTGGTGTATAAACCGTTAAAGAACATGTTGTATTGGTATTTATAATCTTCCTGGGGTTTGGAGGGGGGACGGTAGTCTGTGACTTGGGTGGTAATTTGAGGGCTAGTACTATGTCCAACTCATTCACCTGGCCTAGTTTTTAAAGTAAAGAGAAATTTTACTTACTGCTGAAAATGACAAACTGTACAAAGTTTTCTCTTTTTTTGCCAGTATTAGAACATTTTTAAGTATCTGTTGCTTTACCAGTCAATAGGCTATCATGGTGAGGACATTTGGAAAGTGATGTGGCAGCATGGCCTTCAGTAGTATCTGGGTTGCCAATACCCAAGTCCTCTCTTTCTGTAGTGTGATTTCCTTATTAGAGCAATTTGAAAAAATGCTGTGTCTACTTTCATACTAAAGAATATGAAAAGGTTCATTCTTAAAGAGTTTATAATCTAACAAAAAGAATTATAATGTAGATGAGTTACATTTTTAAAAACTATTTGAAATTTAAAGCCAGGTTCCATAAGAAACTTGTTTAAGTATTGCAAAATTTTGAAGACTGCTTCCTTTACACTGGAAAACATGAGCCATGTTACCATTTTAGCCACTTTTAATTCTTATCTAGGAAATAAGGTCTTTAAAAAATATTTAAGGATTTTAGTTAAAAGGCATTATACATTGCTTATAAAGGGCAAGTATTTATCTAGATACTATGTTTACAACAATTTATAAGGTAAGACTTTAAATAGAACAAAGTTTATCTCTAATGTCCTACTTTGGGAGAAAAAATGCAATCCTCTCTTCCAAGAAAGGATCAAGAGTCTAAATTCTAAAAACTAGAACGCTATTAAACAAACTGAAGACTGGTAATAGGAAAATTTTAGTTTCTAATTTGTATCACTGCATTGGGAATAAAATGTCTTATTTCCTATTCTACCTTTGTTTCCTTTTGGAAGGCCTCTACCTGCCACAATTATTTTTGGCAAAAATCTTTCTCATGGTATGAAAGTATCTCATTTTCCCTCTCTGATGTTTGAAAAGGAACCAAAAAACTGGAGTGTACACTTCCTGATGGGACTGGACGGCGCGTTATTCAGAACAACCTCAACTACCCCTTCAGTATTGTTAGCTACGCAGATCACTTCTACCACACAGACTGGAGGCGGTGAGCCTGACACACCCTGGCCAAGCCTGAAAAGGCAACCTAGTTTGGAAGACATACCACCATTAGTAGCATTTTACCTAATGTCTCTAATGACTTTAGTAATTAAACTCTCCACTGAAGTTTTCATTATCTCTTAATTAGTAGACAACATTGTTCAAGTGTTACTGCTTTTAAAACCATAATGGTATTGCTCACAGGTTGCTTAAAAATGGCAGAGATGATACTGAACTAAGAAAGGAAGTGCATTAATCTAAATCTGATCTTCAGAGAATAAAAGACTATACTTAAGTGGGACCATGAAGTATATTAGCTGTATGATTTAAATTGATTTTTAGAAAATGACATTATGGACATATTAAGTTGTCCACCTGGGAGAAGGAAAAGTACTGTAATTTAGACTAGTTCTCCAAGGAGGAATATTAAAAACATATCTAGATGTCTAAGCCATTCTACCCCATCCTTTACAGTCTTGATTTAATTGGTCTGGCAGGAGGTCCAGGCATCAGCATTTTAATAGCTTCTCGAGTAATTTGTTTGGCAAGAGCTGAGAAGCACTGATTTATACCAGTGATTCTCAAAATTTAGGGTAGCATCAGAATCATTCCAAAGAATTGTTAAAAGAGATTGCCAGGTCCCATCCCATAATTCCTGATTCAGTAGGTCTGAATTGGGGCCCAAGGATTTGTATTTTTAGCAAATTTCCAGATGACGCTGGTCTGGGGACCACTTTGAGAACCACTGATAGAGGAAAATCTTCGAATCTCAAGGAGTCAAAACACACTTGGTTAAATTAAAAAGATATTCTAGAATGCTGGCTAGCAGAGATTCTCTATTGAAAGTAACTTTCTTTCTATCCCACAAATTTACTCTTCCTTTCTGTTACCAGGGATGGTGTTATATCTGTAAATAGAGACAGCGGCCAGTTTACTGATGAGTATCTCCCAGAGCAGCGGTCTCATCTCTACGGGATAACTGCAGTCTACCCCTACTGCCCAGCAGGTAAATAAAATGCTCAGGCTGCTCCTTTACACCAGCAGGGTAGAGAACCATGTATCTGGCAACCGATTACCCTTGGCTCAAATACGGCTGCTGCCACTGACACTGAGAACCACTTTGAATGGGAAAGTTAATGGCCAACACATAGAGTAGTATAAAGATTGTTCACCCCTAAGTCCACCTAGCTTGACCTTACGCAAAAAAGATCAGCCTATTAGGATATTTCCCCTTTAAAATACTTGCTGTGGCAACAGGATTATAAAATATTCACTGGCTGTTCCTTTCACCTCTACTCACAGGAAGAAAGTAAACATGGCATCATAAAGGACTTGGAGTTTACAATCAGAATCTGGACCCTAAAGAACATTTACTGCAAACAAAGGTGAAGAAAGTGGAAAATGGAATTGGACTTACAAGTTGAACACTTTCAGTACAAAAAGACTCTATCTTGTGAAAAGTTTATACCTCAATCTTTACTACTGTATTTTGAAAAACAAAAGTTACTACAGGTTTTAAAAAGTAACAATTTTAATTATTGCTTATTAAGCAATTTTTTATAAACATTTCTATCATATTTAAAAGGTCAAATGCATTCAACAAAGAGCCAGTAAGAATATGTTAAAACCCTAAATCTAATTTTTGCTAAGGATTCTTCCTGGCCAAATAATTAAAGTAGGATGATCAGTATAAAGATACAATCCCCAAAATTATAAGCCTTGATCTAGAGAAGGCTATACAGAACTGGTGGGGAAAAAAAACTTATTTATAGTTTCCCAGCAAAAGTTTTTTTTTGTTTGTTTTACCTCTGCATCACTGCATTTCTATTTATATTAAAAGGTGCTAGAATGTTTCAATTTGTATCTAATGATCCTGTAAGTCCCTCTATAGTTACCCACAGAAGTTACTACATTTTTAAATACCAAAGATGTAACAATTCTCAAATTTTCTAGATTACTCCAATAAAATATTTTAAGTTTTCCTATGATTTGAGGATCTGTATTGTCTATATAACAAAGCTGGGGGCTGGCATGTACCTCAACCACAAGAGAATGATTAATTATATAGACACATAAACATAGCAGTCAAAAAAAATCCACTTTCCTGAACTTTATTAAAGAAAAAGCAATGATGGTAAATCTCGAGAACATAGTCAAATTTCTAGGATTCTTCCCTTGAAAATGTGACATTTGATTTCCAAACACATGCCAGAGCATACATGGTTCCCAATTGTACTAAGTAGGTGAGAAGCTGAAATCCTAAAACGTTCATCTTCCAACTTTCCCCAGTCTGTGGTCTGTCTTTGGATCAGCAATAATTGCCTGAACAGCTACTATGGCTTCATTAATTTTTGTCTGTAGCTCTCTGAGCTCTTCTATATGCAGCAATCGCAGAATTTGAGCAGCTTCATTAAGAACTGCATCTATTTTATAAGAAAACTGCATTAATCAGTATTCAAGAACATTTATTTGCCCATTTCTCCCCCAAATATTCAGCTAGTCTCTAAAAATAGTTTGAGTTCAAACAAAATCACTCACCTCCTGTGTCAAAACCAAGAATATGTTTGTCTAAAGCAACAGGCAAGCCCTTAAAAAAGAAAAGGACAATATGAAACTTTATAGTTAAGAATCATGTTCTTTTCTCATCTGTAACTGAAAATCAGCTAGCTGTTCTGTTAACCCTTTTAGCTGCAGTGGCAAGTGGGGTGGAGAATGTTCTCTAGATTTGCCTTTTGAGGAGTGAAAGAATGGCCTCTGTATGTAGTGGGAAGCTAGTTCCATCCCCCATTCCCTCCTGTAAGACTAGGCATATAAAAGCATATAAAGCTAAGCTCTGTCATTGCTGCTATGGAAGGATAGATGAGCAGGGCTGCTGCTGTCCTGTTTTAGCTCCAGTAAGCAGCAAGAGTACAGGGCAAATGGGATAGGATTATTTTATTATTTCTGAGCACATTAATTTGCCTTTATAAAAAATCTAAAATATGTATTACCTTTCTTTCAGCTAGCATGATGATTACCAGATTACCTAGATTTCTTTGGAAATTACTCTGAAATCAAGGAAAATGAGCAGACTCTAAACCATTTAGTTAACCCATCAGTACCTCTACAGAGTTATGCCAAAGACGGCAACCATGATGCTGAACTCTATGGAGTTCACAGTAACAACAAGAACACACAGTCTAAACTCTGCTGATCATACTATATAAAATCTATACTTTCAATGTTGTAAAATGCTAAGCTGTCACTACTCGATTCTTGCCTATTAATGCAAACTTACCTATACTCCAACTACTTTAAAATAATACATTATATAAGTGAAGAAATAAACAGGCATGTAAATTCAGCAAGCAAAACTAACAAGTATAATTGCAATGAGTGGCTTTCTATGTCAGTCTTGTTTTCATTTTATTTGCCAAGAGACCAAGGAACAGCTGCCCTAAAGATCTTGACCAAATGCCCCAAAAGCTAGTTATGGTTATAATCAAGAACACTCACTGTAAGAACTTCTCCTCTATATTACTATTTTGCATGGTACCTTGAGGGGACACTAACTTAAGACCAGGAGCACTGAAAATTTTACTTTCCAAACAAAAGCAAAATGATCTGGCTATGCCCTTATTTGTACTGCCTTCAAACCAAAGGCATAGTTTTGCTGCATCAATGAATAAACGAGTGATTTTATTATGCCAGAACAATTTACTGTCTGTTCTACAGTGTGGGTGAAAGAAATTGATCTTTAATCCAATTTCCAGTGGCCTAATCCATACATAATTAATAAGCAATAAGAGCCTTTAAAACAAACTGTTTTTTAGGGGGAACTACACTGCCCTGGAATTAAAAACCTTTTCACACTGCTGGGCCTTGCTAAAGATGGGATCAGAGGACAAAAGACATTGGGGAATTAGGAGACAAAAAAGGACCAGAATCTAGAATGTCCCTTGTGCCCAAGACATTCATCACAGTATCTATGCACAGTAAGAAGCATTATCATACACCTGCAGATGCTGCTGCTAATCCCTGAGGACATTTCTCTGCACAGTCCAGTCAGTGAGACTTTAGGGGGAATTTGAATTTCTAGTGTACTTCATCTAAAATATTGCAGAATTCAGGGGAAAATAGTGTGTGGTTTCCTTAGCCTACAAAGTAGGACTGAAAAATGACAGGTGCAGTCACCTGTACCCAGGAACTTATACTCTAATATAGCCTCTATGTCCCTACCCCTTCACCTGGGCTAGCCAACTAGCTCATGTAGGCCTTCACACATAGATCTTTGTCCCTACCTACCATAAGAGCGCTGGCTCTTCAATCAGACTGCCTGAGTATGACCACTTACCAACTAGGTGGCCTTAGGTAAATTATTTTCTCATAAGTGATGCTACGAAATGTGAATAAAATGAGAACAGATTTCTCTGAAGAAACAAGAGAGAAAGGACAGGATTTAGGTCAAAAGAAGGAAATTAATAAAGACAATGCGTGTTCTATTTTCCAGCAACTAATCAAAATAACCCAGTAAATTTTGCAAGGTAAATACTCTTAAACAACTGGGCACATGCAATGGTTTGTGCTGGTAGACTGTGGGTATATTACCAATAACTGCTTTAAAGTATGAAATAAGTTTATTTTTCACTCAATAATGGCTATAATTTGTTTAAGAACCAAATTCAATCCCACTGAAATAAGCTACCCTTTCTCTAGGCAGTTCTAACAAAGAATGGTCATCTTAAGCAGATACATACAAAATTTAAACTCATGACAATACCAGAAGAAACTTCATTAATAATTGATTTAAAATTTATTGGAAAAAATAACACATACCTCTTTCGTTTGATTTGCTTTAGCAACTGCATCCTGTGTTAGGCGCTCCTGGACCAAAATGCGAATTGCCTAAGAAACACAAAAGTAGTTTTTATTTTTTATTGGCTGTTCACCTTTTCTGCTCTGAATCTAGAGAATAAGGATACCCAATTTGATGAAGTTAGAATTACCTAGCTCATTAACAGAATCAGCCAATAAAAACAAAACTGCTGACAGAATGAAAGTTTTCATTTTAATACTTTATAATGTGGAAAGATGCTCACAACAATTAAAAGCATTTTTTGGAATAGGTAATTTATATGCACGAAAAATTATAACAAAGGATACGTGGTTTAAAAAAAGGGGGGGTCTCCTTCTTCCCTAAGCCTCAACCATCCCTCTAGACAATCACTGGAACCAGATTACTGCGTATCCTTACAAGGATTCCATGATATTACAAGTATGCTCAAGCATAAATGCGCATATACACGCAAACTCCTGACACAAAGGGTTGCATATAATATACACTGTCCTTGATTTTTGTTCACTTAATTATAGTAAAATGTTTTCAGTTCCCTCATACAACACTTTTTTTCTTCATCACCAAGGTGTTTTATTATGGCAGACACAAGTGCCTTCATGTACCTACATACACTCAAAAACAGATTTTTTTTAAATGGAATTTAATTAGTGGATAACTACTGTAACTGAAGGGTAGAAACTTGAAAACTTACTAAAATAAAAAGCCAAATGCTACATTTAAAAGCCATTATACCAGTCTTTAACAGAAGTCACAAATTTATTAATCAGTCCAGTTGCAGAATAGTCAATGATGTGGCAAACTTATCAAGAGGTTTTCCATCTTGTCATGGATTGTTTGAATGCTTCATGCAGCTTTCAATTATATAAAGCTTTTGATTATTGATTTATACCTTTCCCCTTTGGGTTTTTAAAGTCTAAGAAAAGCAACCCAGGTATGCTAGTCTATTTGTCTTCTCACTCAGTTTATGATTAAAGGTGACATGACCACTACGCAACTGTTCCAAAGCAATTTACATAATTCCTGAGTAAAGAACGAAACCTTGAAAGAGCTAAATTTCAATAAAAACAATTTATCTCATTTTTTGAAGCTTTAATTTATTTATTCATTTAAGTAATCTCTATACCCAAGTTGGGCTCAAACGCATGACCCTGAGATCAAGAGTCACATGCTCTACTGACTAAGCCAGCCAGGCAACCCAACTTTTTGTCTCTTGGCATCCAATATGAGTTGAGAAAATCTGAGTTAACATGTAGATTCAGTATAGAGAATTATAATAATCTAGAAATAGTTTTTCTCTTGTTATAACTATCACTTAGTACATATAATTCTAAAAAGTAGAATAAGTTACGGCTAATCTCTTGTGGGTAAAATGGAATTTAAGTATAAAATTAACTGCAAAATAGATTAAGGTAACTTACATGTATAAGGTATAGTCAAATGCTCGTCAATTTCTCATAAAATCAGTAATAGTTTCTATAATAATTTCCAAGTCTGGAATCTTAAGTATCTTAAAGACTATTCCTGTCCCTCCATACCAGCCCACTGTACTGTCAAAGTTATGTGACATAATCTTCTGAAGCAGGAGTATATTCTTCCACTTAGTAATAAGAGACGTCTTTCAGATCATTGGGTTCCCTGAAGTACAGATATGAACTGAGTGGCCTATATAGGATGGAGCACTAGGAAAACAAAAACATTCAGTCCTCAAAGAGATTCTAGGGAATTTTTTTTCTTTAAAGATTTTATTTATTTGAGAGAGAGAGAGAGAGAGAGCATGAGAAGGGAGAAGGTCAGAGGGAGAAGCAGACTCCCCATGGAGCTGGGAGCCCGATGTAGGACTTGACCCCGAGACTCCAGGATCATGACCTGAGCTGAAAGCAGTTGCCCAACCAACTGAGCCACCCAGGCACCCTGAGGTATGTATTTTTTACCAAATCTACCATGACTCATTTGGCATTTTCTATTATCTTAGTTAATACAGATCACAAATCTTTAAAAGGACTGACTAAATAGAAGTAGGGACATACAGGAAAAAGAACGGACCACATAGTCAGAGTGCCTAGATTAAAATTCTGGCTCTCTCATTTTCTGTGTCATCGTGGACATTATCTATCCTCTTTAGGTCTTAATTTCTTCATATTAAAATGAAAGGATACCAGCATCTATCTCCACTACCTCCGGGATTGTTGGGAATGAAATCATCTTTGCCAAGGACTGAGCACAGTAGCAGGCACAAAGTGAACACACTTTGATATTAGTTGTTATTAGGTGATCTAAACAGACGAAATCATGAAATCTGCTTTAAGTACCACATTCCTCCACATTCTGGCCATTTAGTCATATATCTATATGTCAAACATAGGTAATTTTTAGAAAATGAGGTTTTTCTTCTCCATACAGAGTTTCTGTCAAGAATCAAGAATATGAAACTAACCTTAAGCATTACCAGGTAATCATCATGACGCTGAATCTGAAGAAGGTTAGCCAAAGCCATTACACCAGCCTTAAAATCAGGATTATTTACTATAAAAGATTAAAAATGGAAACTTACAGCTCTGCAAGCATATAATTATAAACATATATATAAGCATATAAACTTACAAAAAAAATTTTTAATTTTCCAATAACAACAACAAAAAAACTCTTCGTTTTTAAAACCGCTGCTGCTAAGAGCAGTGTAGGGGCATAGACCATTAGGTAATCTGATGGGGTCAATAGGTTCCCTATTGATCAGCCACATTGAACAAACCAATAAATTACCAAGTTAACTCACGTTAGGATTGTGCTGTAACTTTTTCTGCAAGGCACATTTACGTGGCACTTTTAAGTAGTATTTCTTCCCAAAGCTATTAATTTTAAACTAGATCCCTTCAATGGACAATTTTCCCAAAACCTTTTCTCTAAGCAGCTGTAGTCTGTCCAAGCAGCATACTAGTTCTTAAGGGTAAGGAGCTTATTAATTCATGAGAGTAACTTGTAAATTATAAGTCCCAATGAATCTATCATGAAAGAATACTTAAATTATTATAATACAATCTTTGTACTTTTAAAAAGAGAATACTTAAAGGTATTTGGAAATGAAGACAAATTTTACCACTTGTCTCATGTCATTAGATTAGAAAAAATATTTTATGCATCCAGGAAGGCAAATAATCACCAACATGATTAAATACAAATCAGAACCCCAAATCAGTATGAAGAAATCAAAGAATAGCATTCTAACATTCAGATATTCAGCTATAAGAGGAGGGAGAAAACATATTATAAATGACAATAAAAACAAGAGAAAATAAAACATCAACATAAAGCATTCCTGATTTACTAAAACCAAGTCAACCCAGGCTTCCTCATTCTAGGAAATAAAAAACATGTAAGGGACCAAAAATGTTGATGATATGCACTTACATACTTACCATCCAAATTGATCAGTGGCTCTGCATTTTTAGCTGCATTGTCAGCATTTTTTGTGTTATCAGGTACCAAGTCCTTGTATTTTTCAGCTGTAAACACAGGCAAAAATACAGTTTGTAGAACTGTACCTTAAGGTAAAATAAACATTGCTTATTTACTGAATTTAACTAAGCCAAACTGATTATAAGCATAAGATAACTCACCCAAAGTTATATTTATGCTATAAAAAAATCCATTAGAAGGCAATGTGATTGTAGCTTTCTGATTAAGCTAAAATGATTACTGAAATACCTATACAAATATCTCTTCAATAACATTTCTAAAAGTTAAGACATTTCAAACACCATCTACATTGAGAAGACAGGGTGTGCTTAGAAACTTGGCAGGGGTAGAAGAACAGAAGGAAAGTAGGTAGAGGTTACATGAGATTAAATACAGACTTACTAAAAAGTTTTTTCCAAATTTTTTGAATGCCATATATGGAATCCAAAAACCTTGTCTTCTAAAAAAAAAAATCAGCACTTCAAATACACCACCATCAAAAATAAACCTAAATTAATCATATGGAGACCTGAAACTCAGAATTCCAAAGGCTGCTTTTAGTACTTTACTTGAGAAATACCTAAAAACTTAAAACTTTACAAATATACGTATTTAATAATAATTCACTAAACTTAATGCCCAAGATGCCATCTTTAGTTACAGTGCTTCTGTGATTTCTAAGTGAAACAAGAGGGAAAATAAAAGCATCAAACTTTAAGTCAGACAGGGGTTAGCGTAAAGGAGTTCTCACTGGCCAAAACTGGAACAGTGTGAACAGCAAAACAACAAAAAAACATTGTGCCCACTGAGTAAAAGAATAATCCATATATCTATACTAATTTAGATAAAAATAAGTTGGAGAGATAGTGGAGAGAAGAGAAAGCGCCTCTTTACAGCAAAAAAGCCAACAAATAAATGTATAACAAATGATGAAACTAGAAAAATATCTTTAGCAATCATCAACAGTAATTGACTCAGGCAAGAAAAATCAAATGGAAGCTAAAGGTAAAGTTTGGACTCATGTTTGAAGAGCAGAAGCATACTAACATCATCTCAAAGTATCTCCCCACAAGATACATATTTATTGCAGAGGGGAAAATATTAACTTTATGGTGGAAAAACCTTATCGAAGTGATCAGAACATGACCAGTAATAGGGCGTATCAGTAACTTAAAAGAATACATTAGTTCTGTGTATTCTTAACAAAAGTACCAACCTTGAATCTACTTATGAAGAAACCTCAAACAAACCCAAACTGGGAGACATTCTACAAAATGAATGTCAGCATCACAAAGCACAAATAATTACTGAGTAAATGTTCCAGATGATAGCGGGCTAAAGAGATATAACTGAATGCAACACATGATCCAGGACTGCTTTTGTTTTTTGCTTTTATAGAGAACTTTATTGAGACAACTGGTGAAATGTGAGTAGTAACTATATACAGTATTGAATCAGTACTGTAATTATGTAAGATGGTGTCTCATTTATTTTCTGGATATGTGCATTTAAGTATGTAATGGAGAAAGAACATTTTAAGTTATTATCAAATGATTGAGAAAAAAATTACATATGTGTACATAGACAATAAGGCAAATGAAGTAAAATGTTAACATTTGCAACATATGGAAATGTGAAAATTCTTTGTACTATTTTGCAACTTCTGTAGGTCTGAAATTATGTCAAAGTTAAAAGAAAAACATTTTAAGTCAAAATTTAATCACCTTAATTGACAAGCTAATGAAAGGATTTAAAAAATGTTAAGGCACAGATAATAAAAATCCACAATGGTTTCATCAAATAATAAAAAATTTAAATACCTTAAACATCAGAAAAAAGCAACATATTAATGTAAAACAAAACAACAATAGCACCTCCTGTTGATAAGGGACAGTATTACTACTTTAAACCCTTTTCCAAAAAATTACAAAACTTGTTTTCTAGTTTAGACTTTAAATATGCTTTTGATACTATTTACTTTTCAACTATAATTCAACTAAAGTTTCAAATAAAATTCAACTACAGGGGTGCCTGGGTGGCTCAGTGGGTTAAAGCCTCTGCCTTCGGCTCAGGTCATGATCTCAGGGTCCTGGGGCAGAACCCCACCTTGGACTCCACACCCAGCAGAGAGTCTGCCTGATGTTCTTTCCCTCTGTTCCCCCACCACCACCCCTGACTCTGTGTGCACACATGCATGCTTTCTAAAATAAACAAACCTTAAAAAAAAAAGAAAGGCTTCAAAAGCAGAAGATGAAAAGGACTGGGAAGTGACATCCAGATAAAAGAGAACAACATAAAGCTCAGAAGATGCAGGTAAGATAAGATAATTGGATCTTGCATTTAGACACTGGCAGGCCTTTCAAAATGAAATAGTCTAATGAGAGGAAACACAAGTTTACTGGAAATTTTTTTAACTACAGGTACTAATATTAAAAAGTTTCCAATATTACTTTTTAAAAATATTTTATTTATTTATTTGAAAGACAGAGATCACAAGTAGGCAGAGAGGCAGGCAGAGAGAGGGGGGGAAGCAGGCTCCCTGCAAAGCAGAGAGCCGGATCTGGGGCTCGATCTCAGGACCCTGAGATCACCACCTGAGCCAAAGGCAGAGGCTTTACCCCACTGAGCCACCCAGGCGCCCCATAAAGTTTAATATTGTAAGTGTCTATAATAAAATAACATGAAACATATATAATAAACATATATAATAAATATAGGCCATATTTTGGCCTATAGTACCTATTGGCATTAGATCTATGTTTCAATCTCTTGTGAAACTACCTGCTGCAACCAACACTGAAATCCTATCAGTTCTAGGACTCTAACAATTTAATCCAGAAGGCTAAGGTGCAGACTGTGAAAGACAGCAAATTTACCAATTTAATGTTACTTTGTGAGAAGACAAATACTAGGAAACACCATTCCCAAATTCTAAAAGAAAAATCTAAATATCAATAAAGGATAGTAGCTTTTAATGTCTTACAATAAAAAAAAAAAAAACTTTTTTGAAGAAAAGTCTTTCCTAAACAATTTAGGAGTTACAGGGGATGAGAAATGGACACAGAAGGATGGTTATGAAAGTAAACTTTTCAAGAGATGCTAAAAAGGAAAATGAGGATGTATAAAACTTATTAATGAACAATGTAAGACAGAGAAACTCAAACTGTAAGTCCCTACTTTGAAACACTCCTTTTGTTCCCTTTCCTCTTCCTCTCTTTAAAACACACATTCCCCATAAAACATACCATTATCTCCATATTCAAGTCTAACAGCTAAACCAAGAAGCCAGTCAATCGCTTCTTGTCGATCTTGAATCTTGAAAGGACAGTTAACATCTTTGAGATACTGTGAAGAAAAAAAATATCTAGTTTCATTATTACTATAATGTCACAGAACGAAAAAAATGGTAAAGTTGAAAGAGATCTTAGTTTGGATCTCTAAGAATATAAACAACATTTACATTACCAAATTGCTGATGTAATTATATAATCCAAAGGAAGGAAACATTAAAGTGTACCACTTAAGGAAAAAAAGTATTTCCATCACGCTTTTTGAAATTTTTACTTTTAGAGACTCCAGGTAGGGCGCCAAGGATCTAAAACAACTTCCTTATTTTACGATGAGGAAAAAAGGCCTAGATATTAACACTTGCCAATAGTTACACAACTTGATAGAGGACTTGAACCTAAACTTTCTAATTCCAGGTCTGAAAACACATGGAATGATTTAAAAACAAACAAAAAGCTTTCAAAAGAAGAATATACAAATAAACCAATTATTATCTAAACTAAGCTTTCATAATAGAAACGCCACTGAATAGAGTAAGTCACGTGACACATGTAGACTATAACCAAGCATTTTAGATGATTGCCAGAAGCTGTATAGCCAAGTGACCACTGTCCTTCAAATGGGTCTCTTAAGGAGCTAAAAATCTCGTTTCAGGAACAATGCTATTAGTCAAAATTTCTACAACTCCCCTTGGATATCCTTTTGGGCCTAATTAATAAATCAGTACTTTTTAGCTGTAACTCATTTTCTAACCAAAAATTTCATACCCCTGCTATAAAGAAAACACCTCATTCACAAGATATGGCCATGATGCAAAAAACAAATCTACCTTCAAAGTATAAAAAAATTACCAATATTAAAGATATTCAAAATGTCTCATGATCTGAAAGTAATTCCAAAAGTTACGAATCTCTCTGCTGTAGCAAAGAAAAAATTTAGTCACTTTTCATATTTTTAAGGGAAAATACCTTACTCTTAAAAGTAATTAGCTGATTAAAATGTTTAATATAAATAATGATACTGGAAAATGTGATTTTTATTCTAATTTGAACAATTCCCCTTTCTGCAAAAATGCTACAACAATTAAACTAAGTCAATGGGAAAATTATTCTAGCCACAAAAATAAGCTATATCCACAGACCTTTTCAGGATTATTTATATTGTAAATGGACATCTGTGTATGTTAAACAGAACCACAAACAAGAAATAATCTTAGTTTTCAAGCACATTTAAGTGTCTTACTTCAATAAAATAAGTGTGTTATCACTATCTTTTGGTCTAGGAAAAAATCTGATCTGATCTGATTTTGGTCACCTCTACCATTTATAGAATACATGTGACCATTTATTTAAGAAACTTCATAGTGTTTCCAGACAAAACTTTCTAACACTGAAAACCTGCAAAAGGTAATATGATTTGTTTTAAAGACAAACATAATAAAGTTAAATCTCTGAAATCCAGCTTTTCTAACAGATCATTTTTATTTTTACTTATTTTAAAAGAACAAAGTAATTTTAAACTTAACTGTCTTCATATAATTTTTAGAAAAGCTCTCTGTACTTGTTTAACTTTCTAATTCATTACCTTTTCAAAGAACTTGGGCCAGTCACTGCTGTGGATGTTTCTTAAATTACCTCTGTCTTCAATCTTGTAGTGTCTGATTTTCTGATCTTCAAGCCAAACAATAAAGTTTCTAAATTCTGTTTCATCTGCAACAAAAACATTTCATCAATCACTAGAAGCACTAGATAAGAACACTTTCTTCTAACAAATGGTCTTGTGGATTTTTTTTTAAAAAACTCAAAGAGTAAGTTATCTGAACTGCTTGACATAGAAGTTGAAAGTGCAGGTTTTGGATGAACGGAATGACAAATATTCTGTTCAAATTCTGGCCTGCATTCATATTCCAGCTACAAACGCTCAGTGGTTGTGTGAACTTGGGCTAATCACCTTAAATTATTGTGCCTCAGTTTGAGTTACAAAATGAGCATAACAGGACTTTCCTCTTGGGATTGTTATGAAGATAAAATAAAGATAATAGTAGCACATAGATTTGCTATTTAAGTGTTGGTTATTATTCCAGTTCTTTTGAGAGAGGAAAATGAGGGAGGACTGGGCAAAGTTAAATTTATAGCAAAATAACAGTAAAACACAAGAAACTAAATGACAACATAGAAGAACAGAAAATACCATTGTCATTTACTGTCATAAGTGCAAACGTGAGAAAAGTTCATTCATTTAATTCTCCCACACCTTTCTGAGGAAGGTAATATCCCCAATTTACATATGAGAAAACTGAAGTCCAAAGATTCAAATCTAGATCAAAGCTCTACTGCTACTGACCCTTTTTTATTAAATAAAGTAGAAAAACAAGGTTCTATACATTGATATGCTTCTACAGGAGATCAACAAAACACCCTTATACTGCTCAGAAACCATTTTCAATTTCAAATTCAAGCTTCCATTAGAAAGTCTTGAGAATGATACAATGGTCTTAGTACCCTGGGTTATACCGGATTACTTTCAAACTGTCTACCCGAGGCCAAAAACTCTGGAAGACATGAGAGTAGTGACTGAGTAACATGTAGCTGAATAACATGGGTACCAGTGTTAATGCATTTTAAAAGTTTCACGCTGAGAAATCCCAAATACCTTTCCATTTACAATTCAACCGCCCTGATCACCTGCTATTAACTTTTTTGCACGACTCGACAAGCCTGTTACTGTGCGTGCTTATCCCAACACTGTCGGTCCTGGACTTAACTGTGCCCTCTCTTGATCTCAAACTGCTGGGTGGGGTCCCACTGAACCCACCCCCCATCACCCTCTAGTTCCTGGAGGGCAGTGAACTAGTCTCTAAGTTACTCAGCACCTTCCCCAGATTTCAGCAATGTGCTTAAAAGTATCGCCCAATTACCAGGGGAACCGTGGAGCCGTAGGGCTAACTGAGAAACCGAATACTCTCTCCTCTGCTAAGGGTCTGGGTGGGGGTTGCTGGTTGGAGTTTAGCAAGTGCACAAAGTGGCTGTGCCCAGGCAGGAGTGGGCGAAGGGCTCCGAAGCCAAGCAGGGGCGGCGGAAAACGGGTGCTTGGCAGCTGGACCAGAGGACCCCCCCTCCCCGGGGGAAACAAGGCCGCAAAGAGTCCCGGTGGAGAGCCCGGGTGCGGGTGCTGAAGGAGCGGCCGCCAGCGGGGTCACAGACGCGCGGCCGGCCAGGGACCGCCGTCTCACCTTTGCAGTTGAAGCCAGCCGGGTTGTGGTAGTCAAGGGCCGTTAGCTTGCGTCGGAACATGGTCCCCGCGTCTCGCTCTGGTCTCCCGGGCTTCGGCCGGGAGAGAACAGGCGAGGAAGAGCGGGCGGCGCAGGCACCGGCGACGCGGCGAAAGGGCGGGCAGGCGGCGGGGCGCTCCGAAATGACGGCAACCCTCGCCAATCGGTACTTAGGAACGGCGGAGCCGGCGAATGCCCACCAATCGCGGCTCTGGCTGGGGAGGCGGGACCACGTCAGGGCACGTCGACGCTCAAATAAACTTTATTGTCAGCTTCCTGGTTGTACAATAGGCAGAAAGCGGCTGAGAAGCCAGTTATCCCGTTTTCCGAGCTAGTTTCCTCTTGTTTTCCTTGCCTTCCTGATAGAGCCGGCAGAGAAGAATAAATGTAGAATTTTTATTAGCCATTCCTCCCATTGGGCCATAGAAGTACTGTTTAGTATTTTTAATGTGTTCATTCATTCATTTATTATATGCTTCCCACAAATAGGTCCTTTTTTTTTTTTTTAAGATTTTATTTGAGAGAGAGAAAGCGCTCGCTAGAGAGAGCACGAGCGAGCGGGGGTGGGGGGGTGGGGGGGAGCGGGGGCGGGGAGAGAAAGGGAGAAGCAGACTCCCCACTGAACAGGGAGTCCCATTCCAGAGTGGATCCCAGGACCCTGGGATCATGACCTGAGCTCAAAGAAGACACTTAACCGAGTGAGCCACCCACGTGCCCAATAGGTGCTCTTCTTACACTGCTAATTCAAAGATTTTCAACAAGGTCCCTTTCAGACTAGTTGGGAGAGATCCACAAGTAAACATACAACTGTAACACCGTGTGATGGTTCCACACATCACCACCAGCTGCGGAATCTCTGATGCCAGAAACGGAGCCATCCTTTACTGCCTCTCACCCCTAGTCATAGCATCCTATAGGTCATCCATTCCTGTTGTTCTTTCATGTCTGAGATTCCTCACCTCCTCCCACCCCACTGATGCTACCTCAAATCAGGCGTTCATCATTTTTGCAAACTTAAGTGATCAGATTTCTTGGGGTCAGTCTTGCCTTCTCCAATCCATTCCCTCCCGCCCCCTTCAGCAACCATAGTGCCTTTCTAAAACCAAAACCTGTTTATAATTTTTTAAAGGTTAGTATCACTGGGTGATTCCCTGTTGCCTTTTGGAAATACTCAAAACTACTGTACTTAAGACTGATTGAGTCCCCGTTTTCAGACATTAGTGAGAAAGCAGTGAGCAAGACAGACCAGGCCCCCACTTTCATAAAGTTTAAAAGGCCACTGAGGGAAGACAAACAATAAAGATAAACAAGTATGAACTATGGCTTGAAGATGGCAAGGAGTTCACCAGGCAGTCAAAGGGTTATGTGTTTTGAGAGAGGCAGATGTACAAAGGCAAGGAATGAGCAGCAGCATGATCCAGAGTCTGGAAGGTAGCAGAGAGTAACAGTTGACATGACAGTGGACAGAGGTGGGGGCCTGATCAAGAAAGGCTTTACATGGGGGTCATGGGTGGATCAGTGGGTTAAGCCTCTACCTTCCGCTCAGGTCATGATTTCAGGGTCCTGGGATTGAGCCCTGTATCAGGCTCTCTGCTCAGCAGGAGCCTGCTTCCCCTGCCCCCCGCCTGCCTCTCTCATTGTGATCTCTGTCTGCCAAATAAATAAATAAGTAAAATCTTAAAAAAAAAAAAAAAAGGGGGAAAGAAAAGCTTTTCATGCCACGCAAAGAGGAGCTACTGAAGTTCCTGGGGGTAAGCCAACTCTATATGTTTCATTTCATTTCAACAGATTATTATTAAACACTGTATTAGCATTTGTGGGGCATATAAATAAGGTATTTTCAGGAAGTTTAATAGCAAAGATAGATATGTAAATTAATACTTATAATCTAGAGTTAGAAAGTAATAATTTACAGGAAATACAAAGTGTGTTGTCAGATCAAAATACAGGTTTCCCCCACCATCCAAAAGTAGAGTGCTCCTCTGAAAACATTCATAAGCTATAAATAGTGTAAGCAAAGAAGTATTTACCATTAATTTACATGGAAAAAAATTTTAAGTGTTCCCAGACCTCAAAAATGACCTCTCTTAGGCTTTTCTGATACCTTAAAACACATCTCATTAATGTGTACAAAATAAATTAAAGCACAGATGCTCACAGTTCAAAGCGCTGAGGCTTGATGCAGAGCTGCTGACTGTAGTTCCTGGGGAAGGGGGCTTGGCTGTGCCACTGCTGCTGCTGTCTCTAGGATGGCTCACTGCAAAACACATGTTGCAAACTATTTTTGCTTTTCGCCTTTTATTGTAAAAGCAAAAATCTCCTTTCTTTCAGTTAGCAAAAAGAGGGGCTGATAGAGGTCTTTTGTAATGGTTGCGTGACTGCCTTCAGCTCAGGTGATCCTGGGGTCCCAGGATCAGGTCCCACAGCGGGCTCCCTGCTCTGCAGGGGGTCTGCTTCTCCCTCAGACCTCTCATGCTCACTCTCTCTCATTCTCTCTCTCTCAAATAAATAAATAAAATCTTTTAAAAAAAAAAGTGAAATAGTGTAATGCAAACTTTTGAAAATCAGGGGGTACCTGTACAGCTTTAAGGAGGCACAGTGAGACAATCTGTGTTTTCCAACTAAGCTGCCCAAAGAGAGAATCAGGAAAACCAGTTTCAAGACTGTCTTGCCTCAACTGAAATTTGATCAAAGTTGCAGCTATAGGCATATACTGTGGTGCATGCTTGTTATATAATTAATGAAATACTAGTGGAAAAAAAAAAGATGAAAAAAATGAACCAGACAAGGAAAAGAAGATAATAAAGGAAAGTTTACATGCAGTTGCAGATAATGGATTTCTTGAACAAGTGGGGAAAAAACAGTTGTTAAGATCTGTTTCCTGGAACTGACCCTTTAATGCAAAATAACAATAGCAACAACAAAACTTAAGTTGTTTGCACCTGAGTTTGTTTATTTCAGGGCCCTAAGTTTCCAGCCATTTGGAACTGTCTTGGGTCATCAGCCCCAACCACCCCTTAGTGTAGGGCAGTTGGAAGAGGATTCAGACAGAGTGCTGAAGAGATCCACTAGATTTGAATAGGGGATAAAGCTAATTTTGGAGAAGAAGTATAAAAGTTCTAAGTATTCGATCTCCTTTGTACAAAAAGTCTTTTGTCTTTTTTTCCTGCATTGGAAGGAGACCTTTGGCCTATCTTGAATGAAATGTCCAATGGGAAGTGAATCATAGACAAGTTCATTTCTGAAGACAAACCCCTCTATGCTTCAGGAGGGAGAAACTAACTTTTACCATCAACTAACCTGAACTTCAACCTAGTGGATGATTTGGGGTTTGATGGGTCATGAATCCATCTGTTTAATTATGCAGCAAAGCTGCTAAGTCTCGTCTGAGCACCGGGCAGTCTTCCAGATACTTTGGATGCACCTGTGAACCTATACACGGAAACCCCTGGCCCCAGACAGCTTGCCATCTGGCAAGGGAAGACAATATTATTATTACTTTTTAAGATTTTATTTATTTATTTGACAGACAGAGATCACAAGTAGGCAGAGAGGCAGGCAGAGAGAGAGGGGGAAGCAGGCTCCCCGCTAAGCAGAAAGCCCGATTCGGGGCTCGATCCCAGGACCCTGGGATCATGACCTGAGCCAAAGGCAGAGGCTTTAACCCACTGAGCCACCCAGGCGCCCTGGGAAGACAATATTATAAATAAGTACATTATTTAGTATCTTAGAACGTGTAAGTCCTATGGGAAAATCATAATGAAGTAGAGGAGTGTGGGGTAGAGGTCGGGACCATGGGGGGCAGTGGGAAATGATGCAGGTTGCAGTTTTAAAATATTTTATTTATTTATTTTACAGACAGAGATCACAAGTAGGCAGAGAGAGAGGAAGAAGCAGGCTCCCTGCTGTGCAGAGAGCCCAATGTGGGGCTCGATCCCAGAACCCTGGGATCATGATCTGAGCCGAAGGCAGAGGCTTTAACCCACTGAGCCACCCAGGCGCCCCCAGGTTGCAGTTTTAAACAGGATGGTCAGGTTAGGCCTCATTAGGAAAGGGAAGTACAGAGACTTGAAGGAGATAAGGGAGGAAGACAATTTGAGATCAAGCACTTGGGGCAAATGTGACCTAAGAAAGGTTTATGGATTTTTAAATAGTTGAAAAATCACAAGAAGAACAGTATAGTTCATGGCCCAGGGAAGCTGTATAAAATTCAAACTTCAGTATCCTTAAATAAAGTGGTAACGGACCGCAGCCACACCCATTTGCTTATTGGCTGCTTTGGTGCCACAAGGGCCGAGTGGAGTACTTGTGGCAGAAACTGTATAACACACAAACCCTAAAATATTTGCAAGAGTTCACATGGTTTCATAAATGCTGGAGTGGCAATTTCACCATTATCACCAGGCCAACACATTATCAAGTAAGATAACAAATCAGAGACACAGGTTATTCTTTGAAGGTTATTTTTGCAACATTTCTTTAAGTCTTAGCTGTTTTACTAGACCCCATTGTTTGAATTATTCTTCCAAAGACAGTGAACAGAACAAGTTGGTAACAGTTAGGACTATACACAGAAGTCTATATTGTACAGAAAAACAAGTTTGAGGTTCTAATGAATGTTATCAGTTTAACGCCCCATTAAATCAGATCTTCTTTAACAAGTTGTAAATGGAAAGAGGTCTTTCCTCCTCAGAGCCTACCAAAGAGTAAACATCTCCATCTCTTTCTGAGACTCTTTTTGTTAATTACGAGGACTTGCTTTTTCTTTTTCTTCTTAATTTAGATCAGGCACTGGAATTGCATGATTTAGCATGAAAAGCAAAAAGCAAGCCAGTAGAGCTCAATTTGGATAGTAGAAACAGAACAGGAATGAATAGGAATTTCCTTAGTCATACAAGGATCATGAAGCATTCACCTTCCATATTTGACACAGCAGGGGAAAGGCTTGCCTGATAATGAAAACAAAGAGAAAACAGACCCAAGAGGTAGAGAAAGGCAATTTCTGAAAATGTCTTGTGAGGGCCTGCACCCAGCTTTTCAGATATGTGAGCCAGATTTTAGTGCTTGCATCGGTTTGGTTTGGGTTTTGTCACCTAGAGCTGAAATAGTCCTGGGGCACCTGACTGGCTCAGTTGGTAGAGCACGGGACTCTTGATCTTAGGGTTGTGAGTTTGAGCCCCATGTTGGGTATAGAGATGACTTAATAATAAAATCTTAAGGGGCGCCTGGGTGGCTCAGTGTGTTAGGCCTCTGCCTTTGGCTCAGGTCCTGATCTCAGGGTCCTGGGATGGAGCCCCACATCGGGCTCTCTGCTCAGCAGGGAGCCTGCTTCCCCCACCCCCCTGCCTGCCTCTCTGCCTAGTTGTGATCTCTGCCTGTCAAATAAACAAAATCTTTAAAATATATAATTGTTAAAAAAAATAATAAAATCTTAAAACAAAACAAAACTGAAGCAGTCCTAACATGAGGACAGACTCCAGGATGAGCTAAAAGAGATGATCTACAGAGTTGGTAGGACTCAATGAGGAATGAGAAGGAGATAGATGGCTTAAAGGTGACCTTGGAAATGTCAGACATCACAGGTTTGAAGAACAATGGGTGCAGGCATAGAAACAGGAGCACTGGTAGAAGTGAACCAGCTGGGGAGGCTTGGGAATCAAGTTCAAGTTGAATTTGAGGCAATGGGAGCTGTAGCCTATGTAGGAAACCTCTACATATGCTGTTATAACACAAAACTAATTTTGAGCTGAAAGCAATTAGAAGCAGCAAACCTATCAAAATCTCCCCCCTTTTGTACCTAAAGACAGGGTATAAATTCTCTTTTTACAGAGACAGACTCCTAGCAGCCCAGAGATGCAACAGAGGAATCTGCAAACAAACCTTATTCCGTTTGTTTCTGCTCATAGATTTACCTTCCCAGGGTTTGCTGCCCTTGGAGACTACAACTGCTTTGTCCTGTCACTTCTTTACAAACATATTGTTCCTTGTTGAGGATGCTCCATGAGCTGGAATTCGAAGCTTCCATTTTGTGTTACTTTTGATTTGGCTTTCTGCTGCATGATGTGCTCTGCGTGTACTAATACAGGCATACCTCGAAGATATAGCAGGTTTGATTCCAGACCATTGCAATAAAGCAAATATCACAATAAAGTGAGGTGAATGAGTTTTTTTATTTCCCAGTGCATGCAAAAGTTATTTATACCATAGCCCATTGAGTATGCTATAGCATTTTGTCTAAAAAAAAAGTATAATTTTTTTAAAAGATTTTATTTATTTATTTGACAGAGAGAGAGAGAGAGAGATCACAAGTACACAGAGAGGCAGGCAGAGAGAGAGGGGGAAGCAGGCTCCCTGCTGAGCAGAGAGCCTGATGTAGGGCTTGATCCCAGGACCCTGAGATCTCGACCTGAGCCGAAGGCAGAGGCTTAACCCGCTGAGCCACCCAGGAGCCCCCCCCCTTTTTTTTTTTAAGATTTTGAGAGAGAGCAAGAGTGTGCATGCATGAGCTGGGGGGAGGGGAAGAGAGAGAAGCAGACTCCCTGCTGAGCAGGGAGCTCCATGTGGGGCTCCAGCCCAGAAACCCAATCATGACCTGAGCTGAAGGCAGATGCTTAACCAACTGAGCTACCTAGGCACCCCTAAAAATGTATAATCTTAATTTTAAAGTACCTTATTGTTAAAAAATGCTAAACACCAACTAAATGTGACCATCAGGTCACTTTTTTTTTGCTGGTAGAGGGTCTTGCCTCAGCATCGATGGCTGCTGACTAATCAGGGTTGTGGTTGCTGAAGGTCGGGGTGGCTGTGGCAACTTCTTAACATAAGACAGCAATGAAGTTTACCGCACTGACTGACTCCTCTTTCATAAATGATTTTTTTTCTGTAGCATGCTTGCTGTTTGATAACATTTTATCTCCATTAGAACTTCTTCCAAAATTAGACTTGGTCCTCTCAAACCCTGCTGCTGCTTTACCAAGTCTGTGCCGCATTCTAAATCCCATGTTATCATTTCAACTCCTTCACAACTTCTTCCCCAGGAGCAGATCACAACCATGCTCTGCTAGCTTCAAACATTTCTTCTGCAGCTTCCTCACTGTGCTCAGCCTCCCCAGGACTGAAGAGATAGAGGGTCTGGCTCTGGATTAGGCTTTGGCTTAGGGAAATGCTATGGCTGGTTTGATCTTCTATTCAGACCACTGAAAGTTTCTCCTTATCAGCAACGAAGCTGTTTTGCTTTCTTGTCATTCATGTGCCCACTGGAGAAGCACTTTAAATTTCCTTCAAGAACTATTTCTTTGCATTTGCAACTTGGCTAATGGGTGTCGGAGGCCTAGCTTTCAGCCCACCTCAGCTTCCAACACAGCTTCCTCACAAAGCTTAACCATTTCTAGCTTTTGATTTAAAGGGAGAGACATGCAACTCTTGCTTTCACTTGGACACTTAGAGACCATTGTGGGCTGACTGTTGGCCTAATTTCACAGTTGTTGTTCCTCAGGGAATAGGAAGGCCTGAGGATGGCGAGAGAGACAGGAACACAGCAGGTCAGTAGAGAGTAGTCAGAACACAAACAACATTGTCAATTAAGTTTGCCATCTTCTGTGGCATTATTTGAGGCGCCCTGAAACAATCAGTAACATCAGTGATCAGGGACCACAGGTCATCATAACAAATAAATTAAAAAGTCTGAAATATTGTGAGAATTACCAAACTGTGACACAGAGACATGAAGTGAGCAGAGGCAGTTGGAAAAACGGTGCTGAGAGACTTGCTTGAGGCTGGGTTGCCACAAACCTTCAATTTAAGAAAAACAAAAAACAAAACAAAAAAACCCTACAGTGTCTGTGAAGGGTAATAAAGAAGCACAATAAAACAAGGTATTCCTGTGAACTCTTTTCTCCTGTTTATCTTTTTGTTCCTGGGGTCTCAGCCAAGACCTCAGAGGGTAGAGGGAAAACCACGTCTTTGCTTATACACCCATACACACTCCTGAGACCCAGGACTGAGCTTGAGAGTGGTCCAGACTAGAGAGGTCCACGGGAGAGTCATCCATGTCAAACTGTAGTTGAAACCACTAGCATGAGCTCCCTGAGAAGCCATGACAAGAAAAGAGGGGTGATGACTGCAGGAAAACCCAGTATCCCCATTTGAGTGGGTAGGAGAGAGTCATGGACAAGTTTTCATGAGAAAGTGGTTGGAATGATAAATGGTACAAGGAATCCATCATGTCCCAAAAGGCAGAGAGGAGAGGTTTTGAAGAGTCAGAGCAGTGCAATGGAGTCAACATCTGGGGGACAGAATTCTGTGGAGGCTTCTTAAAGCTATTAAAAAGCCACCTTTGAGGGCTTGAAAGCAGGTAAGAAGGGAGAGATTACAATCTCATATAGTAGCTAACATACAGTCAAACTTAGATAGTCTGCTTTACAGACTCCCACTGCTACTCCATCACTCTCCTCATCACCCCAGTGACTGCTCAGGCAGATTAGCTAACTCTAGGAGGCAGCCACAAAGGCTTGGCCATTTCCCTTGTTTTCAAATTTCTTTTTTTTTTTTTTAAAAAAAGCTTTTATTTTATTTTTTAAGATTTTATTTATTTATTTGACAGACAGAGATCACAAGTAGGCAGAGAGGGAGAGAGGAGGAAGCAGGCTCACCGCGAAGCAGAGAGCCCAATGCAGGGCTCGATCCCACGACCCTGAGATCATGACCCGAGCCAAAGGCAGAGGCTTTAACCCACTGAGCCACCCAGGTGCCCCTGTTTTCAAATTTCTGAGAACAGGTCTTTCTCCAGGATGCTGGGCGTTGGCCTCGGGCTACTACTACAGGGATCCTGGTCTTGCTGAAAGGTCTGGGTTCCCGAAGGATCATGATCATCTGGTAAAAGGCACTGTCCTATTGGGTAGGCTCCAAATTCACTCTGGGACCAGACTTCCCAGGTAACTTTCTGTGAACCAGCCCTGGAACTCAGCCAGCAAGCTGCAAAGAAGGCAGTGGGTAGTGAACTCCTCCAGATTGGCCCGGACCTCACACAGGCTCTCACATAGGAGGACATTTTAGGGAAAATTCTATTTGGATGCAGGAACACAAGATTCTCTCCCTTTGGCTTCAAAATGTCACAGAATTATTCTGTGCTGAAGTGACATTCAGATACATAAACCAATAAACTCCTTTGGGTGCCTGAGCCAGGTTAGGTTGAATTTTGTCAAATTAGGGCAGTTTCGGAGTAAGTCAGACTTGGGCGAGGGTCAAGAACATTCATTCATTCTTTCAGTAGATATTTAGTGAGCCCCTGTTATGTGCCATGCTAGACCCTTGAGATTATAATGATCAAGACAGACCTGATGCTCAGTTTCATGGTGTTTACAACCCAACAGGGGGACTGGAAACAACAGCAACAGGCAAAGGAGATGGAGATGAACATGACGGGACTACTTTAGATAGGGTGGTCAGAGGCGACCTCTTGGAGGAGGTATCATTTAGGCTAAGTCATTGGATATGAGCTGTTATAAGATGTAAAAATGAAGGGGAAAAACACAAACCAGTGTGAGCACAAAGGCCACTTGGTAGGAAGGGCTGGATACTGTGGAAGTAAAGGCACACCAGCGTGGCAGGAAAGCAGTGAGCAAGGGCGGAGGTAGGAATTGTGTTCAGGGAAGAGGGCATGATGACACGGGAAGGGCAAGTGACAAAGACCCTCTCTGTGGCCAAACTCTAGCCAGGATCCTCTGAGCCCTTTTCTCAACTAGCTCTCAACCTTGGTGGAAGAAGACCAGCTTCTACCAGCTCATGGCCTCATCCCTAGAATGACTCCAGCCTCCCACCCACCCACCCCCCGCCTTAATGCACCTGCTCAAGAAAACTCAAGACTGTCAAAAAACTTTACTGTTTGTTTCTGAGCCATCACCGAGAATGGGGCCCCTTCCCCTCCATTCCACAGAAAGATACAATCCAAACATGGAGAGTTGCCAGCCAGCAGACACAGCTGGCCTAACCACCTTTCTACTGTATCTTTTATAACTTTGTAATTTGTCACTTTTGTAATTTGTCCCCTCTCCCTGCTCCTTCATTGGCCCATTCACCTCTACAAATCCAGGTTGAGTTCAGTTCAGGATGGACCCATTTTTCTTATTGTGGTAGTCATTACTGATTAAAATCTGTCCTAACCACTCTAATTAGCGTCCAGCTTTGTTTTTCTTTGACTCAGGCCAGCAGGACCTTGGAGGACATGGCCAGAAGTCTGGGTTTCATTCTCAGTATAACAGAAAGTCTGTGAAGGGTTTAAATTGGGAAGGCAAGCTGTGACATGGGTTCTAAGATCCCTCTGGCTACTGTGTGCTGAACAGACTATAGCCAGGAAAGAATGACAGTCAGAGACCAGTCAGGCCACTGCACTGGGTGGGTGACCATGCAAGCTACGCACAGTCTCTCAGACACCATAATCTATCAAGAGGGGATTAGCTGTTGCCAGTAACCTTTTACGCTCCTTCAGCCATCACTGTGGGTGAGTGAGAGTCATTCCCATGAACTATTTGCCTCCCTACCTCACCCATGTATTACTCAGCATTGCTGGGAGAGCTGGATTTCCATTTGGGTAATTTTTCAAATGTAGAAAAATAAATTCTAAGGTTGAGAGAAAGAGAACATTAGAACAAAAGGGAGAAATACAGCTGGGATCAGTTAGGACACACTATTTCCCAGCTCTCCCACTGTGCCTCTTAATTCAAACAGATTTTCCTATTTTGCAGTGAGATGTTGGTCCCCATTCCTCTCCTTGGCTCAGGAAAAGCATGGTAATTTTCCTATATGCTTTTCCTTTTACAGAGCTCCTGGTGAATACTGCCAAGGCTCTACAACATTGAATACTAAGGGCAAATTTTCTCCTCTAACACTTGAACATGGTATCTATTTTTCACGTTTGCTGGGTCATTCCTGCTTTTAGTTTTGGCAAATGAGAAAAGCAAGCAGCCTCCTGGGAAGTTAGTGCTTGATACCTAATATTCCATGCTGGACATGGGTGTTAGCAAGTGCAGGGGACAGGCTGTCTCTCCCGTCCCTTCCTCTCCAGTTAAAATCAGGCAGTCTCCCAACGGCACTGCTGGAACCTGAGACCTGACTTCATCAGTCCCACTAATGACTACATAGGAATAAATAATTGAGATTGTTAATGAGGGTTTGAGTTATTTTCCCAATGAGCCCAACTTTCTGGCAGCTGCTATCATTTTCACAACCTTGCATCAGAGTCAGGAAATATTTAGGATTTGGGATTTTTGATGTGGGCCTCTTTGATAGGGCCCCTGGGAAATAAAGTACATCCCAGCCTGTCTGCTCCAAGCATCGCTGGAGAAAGGGAAATAAAAGCAGTGCACAATGTGAACTTGTTTTCCTGCTTTGAACCTCCTTTCTATACAAGGTAGAAGCTAAGTCACATGCAGGATCTCTTTCTCTAGGGGGTGCACCTAAATTTGGGGGGGTGGACTTCTATAATGCTAAGGAGTGAGGGGCAGGTGGCAGATCAGCTCAACGTCCTCATTGACCTCCACTGGGATGTTCTCATTTCTGGCCACTCTTTGTTGGTACACAATCACTGCTCTGCCTGCTTCATGCCCACTACTGGGTCTCTGGCTACTCTGCGTCTTGTTGCCCTCCATTGTTTGGGAACATCCCAGGGCTCCTGCCCCATCTAAGTGACAGGACCTCCATTCCCATGGATGCTAGGACCCCTGGGACCACAGCTTTGATCCTCTGCCACAGCCAATGAAACACAGTAAATCAGCCCTACCTGCTTACACTGAAGTTGGCATCTGGTGGCCCACATGAAGACCTCAGATGCGTGTTGTCTGATGTGTTTTGTCTGACGTACCGATGGATGAAAAAACATAAAAATTAGAATCATCACAAAATTCAGAAGATTCCATACATTCCAGATCCTTCTCCCATCCTTTTCTCTCTCTTGGCCTTCTTGGAGCCCCAAAATAGGCTTATATCACCTTAAAAAAAAAAATTGCAAAAAAAAAAAAAAAAGTCATCACCCACAACATGACTCAATCAATCAGTTCAAGCTTTCTTTCCCAGTTCTGCTTCACAGGTAGCGCTGTATGATGCTAAAGACCCAACATTCTCTAAACCCCATGGTGAAGGACCCATTTTTAAACTTTCAATCTATCACATGACAGAGACTTGTGTACAGTCAGCTTTCAACACACAGTTGCTGGGTTGAAGTACTTCAGTGAAAAAAAAAAAGGAGGAAGCCATTGAATGGGTCATGGAGTGTTACTGGCCAAGTGGAAACAGAACTCAGTGCTTTGGGCTCTTAGTTTAATTACCACAAATTCTCACAAATTGAGCCCTAAATGTGAGGGAAGTCAGACAGAGAAAAACAAATACTGTATGACATCACTTACACATGGAACCTAAAAAAGCCAAACTCATGTAAATGGAAATTAGAATGGTGGTCACCACGGGCTGGGGGTGGGGAAATTGGGGAGACGTTGTTAAGGGTACACAGTTGCAGCTAGCTGATAAATTAGTTCTGGAGAGCTAATACACAGAATAGTGAATACAGCCAATAATACTGTATCATAAATGTCAGAGTTGCTAAGAGACTAGATCTTAATTGTTCGCACCACAAAAAAGAAGTGATAATTATATGATGTGATAGAGGTGTTACCTAATCCTACTCCATTATATAAACACACTAAACCAACATGTCCTAAACGCCTGAAGCCGACACCCATCTTGTCCTTTCAGATGGAAGAATTAATGCTAGATGTCCTATCATCCCCCAAGCTCAGCCCAACTGACCAAGGAACCTAGAGGAATTGCAACCCCACTATCTTACCAGTAGTTAACCAGCATGACCTTAGAGATATAATCACCAAGTGTACCTAATGAGTTCTCTAATATAAAGAATAAAGAAATCTCAGATTCCAAGTCTCTTGAGAGCAAAAGTCCTCGAAGGACCAGACAAAGCAGTACCAGAGAACCTGCTAGGATGATATCATGGGAATCCCATCAACAGTATCCAGCTTCTCAAAAGATCCCTGCCCATGGACGCCTGGGTGGCTCAGTTGGTTAAGCCGCTGCCTTCGGCTCAGGTCATGATCCCAGTGTTCTGGGATCGAGTCCCACATCGGGCTCCTTGCTTGGCAGGGAGCCTGCTTCTCCCTCTGCCTCTGCCTGCCACTCTGCCTATGCTCGTTCGCGCACTCTCTCCCTCTCTCTCTGACAAATAAAATTTAAAAAAAAAAAAAAATCTCTGCCCAAATTTGGCCCTTAAAACCCCTCCATTTGCAAGCCATCAGGGAGTTCAGGATTTCTGAGCATTAGCTCCTTGTTCTCCTGGGTGAGGCCACATCAACAAACAAGCTCTCTTTCTTCTCTGCAGAAGCTCCGTGTCCATTTTTATTGGCTTGCTGCACATCAGGAAGAAAAACTCTCGTTTGGTTCAGTGACACACCTTAAACTTACATGATGTTTTATGGTATATCTGAGTTTTAGAAGCAAAAGTTTTAAAAAACCTTGAGCTATATAGAGAATCACAGAAAAATATGATGAACAAAAAGAAAACCACAGCTCTATTTATTGTTGCCAAGTGAAATTTGGCAGTCTGAGTATCCTACCTGAATTATAATGAATGTTCAGACATCGAAGAAAGACATATAAAAGCCCCAGCAGTAGAATCCGCGTGTTCTTTGACCTTAGTACGTGTTCACCCAAGAATGGGAATTCCTGATTCTTTTCCTGGCTTAAAAAAGGAGATGGGGAGAGGAACTCAAGAGAATCAAGAGATCCAAAAGCCATGTTACTCAGGTGGGTGCTAGAGGGAGATCATCCAGCTTCAAGAGATTGTTCTTAGAAAAGAACACCTCTCAGGGCTGCAGCAGGGAAGGAACAAGCCATTTTGGGAGGGATATTGAGGACACATTTAAAATCCAGACTTCCTGAAGTTGAGGGAGGTCAGACCATTTCTAGTTATTTTTTTTTAATAGTTTTTTTTTTTTTAAGATGATTTATTTATTTATTTGAAAGACAGAGATCACAAGCAGGCAGAGAAACAGGCAGAGGGAGAGGAAGGGAAGCAGGCTCCCTGCTGAGCAGAGAGCCCGATGTGGGGCTCAATCCCAGGACTCTGGCAGAAGCCTTAACCCACTGAGCCACCCAGGCGCCCCCCATTTCTAGTTGTTGAGGTGTTAGGTTGATTTTGAAAATTAAGGAACTCAAAGCCTTGTAAAAATTGTGGTATATATTAAGTGTTTAATATATACAAAATCACTACTTCTCTCTCTCTCTCACACTCACACACACACAGCATATGTAGCCTGATGGGAAATTATATGTGAAACTCTTTGGGATTCAGTCAAGATATGGGGGTTCATGTTATTTGTGGCTGATGTTCCGTTCTTTCTGCCCCCCAAATTTTGAATACTTGCTTCTTAGTCTTGGGAACAATTTGCAGCCATTTTGCCGTGTATAGTCAAACATTCCCCAACATTCTTATTCATTCCAATGGTTTTATTTGCCATACATGTGCTTATTCTCAAACATACACCCTCAGGTCTGGGGAAATTATTAAACTTTCCATGCCTCAGTTTCCGGATCTGTTAAATCAGAATGATAATGGCACTTGCCTGGTAGGCTTGTGAAGTTTAAAATTTAATTAATATATGCATGAATGTCTATTGCACATATATTATACATGCATACATGTACATATATGCAAATTTTTATGCAGTGACATACATATCATATGCATGTTTTATGTACATATATACATGCATATAGGTTTGTGTGTATGTTAATTCATATGTCCTTATGTGTATATAAACTACTTGCAACATAGTACACATTGTATTATTTTCTTCTCCACGCTGAATCAACAGTGGTTTCCTCTCTTCTCTGCTCCTTTGCGCTTACTCCTCTCTCAGCCCAGAATAGCCTCCTATTGTCCCTTCATTTGGCTGTCTCCCTGACTCAGATCAAGTCATCACCTTTAGGTGGTGTTAAATCACCTTCTCTCCAGTTAGGTGTCCTTTCCACATGTGCAACTCCCTTTGGCATATCACCACTCCATGATATTTTTTTTTCATGTAATTATTTATCTGTCCCAAGCACTAGACTGTGAACTCCTTGATGGTAGCATTTGTGTCTTACTGCTTTGGTGTGCTCATCTTCTAGCACAGTCTCTAGGCACAGAGCAGGGCTCACAAAATATTTGTTGAACAAGTGCAATCTAAAAAAATCTATAGGCAGGGCTCATAGACACATATGTAAGTGTGGGCCAATGACCCCTGTGGAGAGCCTGGGCCATCTATAGGAAAGGAAGGAGGGTACAGTGTAAGTATAATGGGAGAAACCCTCTATTTCCCAGGTATTGGAGGAAGGGGGCAGGGCTAGCAGAAATATGGCCAGTTTTGCAGGTGAGGGCCCTGCCTACATTTTGCTCCGCCCCTAATTTGACTGTGATCTTGGAAAACAACTCCGCTTAACTTCAACTTCCTTATCCCCAATTAACTACTCTACCTGGGATGACATTTAGCTGGATCAACTTCTGCAGCAGAATGGACTACTTTGGGCTGTGTGCCTTCTGACCCAGCAGGGCCATGCCTTTCTGGTTGTTAGTTTCAAATAGCCACGCTTGCCCCTCACTACATGCTAGGTATAAATGTCAAGTTGCTTTACTTTTTGTCTCATATTTTGTAAATAGTAGTCATTTATAAATGTGAAATTAGTAAAGTAAAAGTAAAACCTTTCTCATTTTTTCCTATATTCACATTTTACCTACACTCATTTTTGGCTTAACATTTTTATTTAAATTCATCACTTTTTATTTATGCCTTTAGCCTTGGTTCGAATCAAAAATATTCTTAAAGTCATGAATTTGATATGCAAATGGCAGTTTTGAATACACTTAAAAATAAAAATATAACTGTAACAATGTATAATATTCATCTGCATGCTTTCTAAAATGATCTTGGGTGATAGCATGCTCATTACCCTTTAGGGAATCTCAGACACCGGTGGCTCTCAAAGGGGGAGGTCCCTGGTCACCTGGGAACTTGTTAATTAAGCAATTCTCCAGCCCCACCCCAGAGTTATTGACTCTGAGACGGAGGGTAGGGCCAGCAATCTGTGTTTTAACAAGCAACCCCCTCCTCCCATACCACCTTTGAGGGGAGGGGGAAAAATTTTTCCCTCTACCTTTCTGAATTCTTGGCTGGGGCCCCTATTCCAAAACACAGGTTAACAAAAGAAAAACAAACAAGTTTATTAGCATGTATGTCTCATGTATACATGGGACACACTGGGGGGATGGGGCGGATAAGAAACTCTCTAAGAGGTGGCTTAGAATTCAGGTTGAAATACCATCTTTGGCTTGAAACAAAAAAGGGTATGGGAAGGCCAGTGTATGGGGATAACTGGGAAAGTTTGGTCCATCAGAGTTTTATTATGCAGATTTAAGTTGGTGGCTTCCCCACTGATAAGACTTTTTTAAGATTCACTCATCCCTCTCTTCCAGGAATAGAGGAGAAAAACCCTCACAAATGCAGGTTTCTTTTATAAACATAACTTTCCCTTACAAAAGGGTAACTCCTATTCTGTTTTCAGAGCTTCTCCTCTGTCTACTGTTTCTTAAAATAATCAACTCAAAATAACCTTTATGCCAATGGGGCCTATTTGGGGATGGCAAATTCTCACCCTTCACCTTCCACAATAGCCCACTTGTTTTCTTGCCTTTCCCATCTCAGGTCATTGAACCAGTCTGCTGCATCATCCAAGCCAGAAAAACTTGCCTCTTCCTCATGCACATCCAGTGGGTCAGCAAGGCCTTCTGTGCCCTCATCCTGAATCTTTCCTCCTTGTACCCTGAAAGCCACGTTCTTAGTGAAGGTCTTCAGTCTACTGAGACCACAGCTTCCAGGCTGGTCAGTCCTTTCTGCACCTGCCCAGCACTCAGCAGCTTAAGGAGATTTTTAACAACAAATCAATATCATGGCATTTCCTTGTGAAAACTTTTTCTGTTACCACCTCCTGGATAAAGTTCAACACTCTTGCAAACCAGACTCTTGAGCACCCTACCCAGACCTCTTTCCTGCATTGTTCCCAAAGCATGTTGGTGTCCAACCACACAGAACCATTTGCCATTCCCAGAACACAGGAGCCTTCCTGCGTCTGGGCCTGGGAGACCTTCCCGTGGGCCCTCCTTTCCCAGTTTGGTGATTTCCCACCAGCCCATGAATCCCAGCTCTACTGTGCACTCTGTAGATTTTCCTGACTTCTCCCTGCATCCAGCCAAGCCTGGTCCTTGTCCCCTGTGCACCTTCAGTAGCTCTTAAATGAGGGCCCCTTCTACTAGAGGGGGATATGGTGGTCTCTCATTTGCCTCTGCCCCCCTGGGGCCCAATGCAGACCTAACCAGTGTATTGCGGCAGCCTGTGGAGATCAGGCACTGGGGAGGACAACATTTCACTCTACCCTCTTAGGTTACCTAAGTCTGAAAATTAAGCTGACAAGGACAGATGAACAGGAGAAAAACCTACACATTTTTTAAATGTTTAGGTGTACAAGACAGTCTTCATATGAGAGAAATGGAACCAGAGCAGGAAGCTTTTATACCATTTAGACAAAGGAACAGTGAATTTGTGAAGAATTGACAAAACAAAGAGATTTGGGCCTCAGGGTAATCCAACTAGGGCTAGGTAGTCCTTGGAAGATAAAGGTTAGTTTAAGGGTTAGATTTGTTTGTAGATTGCTCTGATCCCATCTCTGTGGAGTCTGACTCCAGTAAAAGAAGAATTTATTTCCTGCTGTTAGTCAGAAAAGGGGGAGTTTTTCCTTCTGGGTTTGTTGCTAACTGCCTTCAGCTCAATTTTTTTTTTTTTAAGTTTACTGATTTATTTTATATTTATTTATTCTTAAGATTTTATTTATTTGAGAGAGAGAGAAAGTGGGAGGGCGAGAGAGAGCTTGTGCTTGTGCACAGGAGCAGGGGAAGGGGGAGGGGGAAAGGAGGGGGGGGAGGAGCAGGGGAAAGAGGAGTGGGGAGGGAGGAGCAGGCTCTTCCCTGAGCAAAGAGCCTGATGTGGGGCTCCATCCTAGAACCCTGGGATCATGACCTGAGCCGAAGGCAGACACTTAACTGAGCCACCCAGGAGCCCAAGGTTTATTGATTTATTTTAGAGACAGAGAGCATTTGCACCTGGTAGAGGGGGAGAGGGAGAAAGAATCTCAAGCAGAGCCAACGCAGGCCTCAATCTCTCAACCCTGAGCCAAAAATCACTCGGGCACCCTCAAAATAACTTTTATGTCAAAGAGGTATATTTTGGGGTGACCTATCCTGGTTTCCTTCATGGGCTACCTCATAGCCACAGAGTCCCACATCTAAAAATGAAGAGTTGTAAATCCAGCTCCAACACTAACAAATCCAGAAGCCCAGAGCAGGCCCAGCATTTTGCTCAAGTCCATAGGGCACCGGCTACGCTGCCATCCCACCCACACTGGGTTTCTTAGACAACATTTACCCTCTTAAGAAGCTGAGAACGCAAACCCTCTATCCCCAAACCCCACAGCTTACTGTCTACAAGAACGGTCCTCACTCTTCTGTCACCTTCATCAGCATAACTTTATGAGTCCAGAGACTCTGACCTCGGAAAAGCAAAGGAGCAAAACTTTGTTTCATTATAGAAATTCTGGAAAGTCTCATCATATCATCAGCGGATAGTTTACATTCCTAGATTCACCTTAGCTTGTTGCGCCCCCCCCAGTCGTAGACTAGGATAATCCTTACCCAATCCTAACCAAACCTCCTTCTCCCCACACCAGAAGACCTACCTTAGGGGCGTGTGGCTGCTCAGTCAGGAGAAAATGCGTCTCCTGATCTTGGTGGTTCTAAATTCAAGCCTCAGACTGGATGTAGAGATGACTTAAACATGACAATCTTAAAACAAAACAAAAACCACCCTACCTTAAACCAGACCTCAGTCTTTTTATCAGACCTTCCCCTTTCCCTATTGAGACACTATCAGACTTCCGTCTGGTGGTCAGCAATAAACTCAGTTTCGCGTTATTAACAGGTTGTTTGGGAAGCCGGCAGTCAACAAGGATTTGTCTTCTCCAGGCTTCTCCTATCTAAGGGGAGTTTGGTTCTCTCACCAAGTTCGACAGGGAAATTCTTTATCTTTAGAGGTAATGCCGGTGTGCTTTGAGAACCCATCTCTAGATCCAAATCAGCCTTCGGCTTCAGAATTCCCGGCGGCAAAACCCACCTGCGGCTGGAAATGGGATGATGTGGTGCCTTCTGAGAATTTACCAGCAGAGGGAGCTCTTGAAAAAAGAATTACTTGGAAACTTCTTTTCAGAGACTGGAAAATTCCCACACAGGAGGCACCACTTAATTTTAATTATTGTAATTAATGCTAAATGCAAGTGGAGCTTCCATAGGACATAAACCAGAACAGGGACAGAGTGATAGAGGTGCCAACGGCGGGAAACCCAGCGGAGAGCCTTCCCAAAGTGGTGCTCAGATGAGGATTTAAAGCCTCGAATGGGGGTTGCCTCCTTACCCAGACTCCTGCAATAATAGAATTTTCCCCCAAGTAATTCTGAAACCTGCCACATTTAACTCATGCTGCGTCAAAGTCGAAACTACTTACTCTGGGGTTCCTGAGAAATTATTCTCGACATTCATGCAGAAAGTCCCCTAAGCCAGGAGCTGGCAAATTTCTTCTTGTAATAATAGGTATTTTCACTTTCACAGGCCATGCAGTTTCTGCCATAACTTCCCAAATCTGTCGTTGTAGCTCAAAAGCAGGCACAAAAATTACACAACGTATGGGTGTGGCTGTTTCCTGACAAAACTTCACTTACGGAACCTGAAATTTAAAATTCTGTCTAATTTTCACAGGTCACAAATGTCACTCTTCCTTTCACTTTTTTCCCCCCACCCATTTAAAAATGTAAAAACCGTTTTTAATTTGTGGGCCATCACAAAGAACCAGATTTGGCCCATAGCCTGTGGTTTGCCCAACTCCCGCTCTAAGCCATCCGTTGGCCCAAACTTTTAACTCCCTCTGTAATTGCAATATCTCTTCTCTGAGAGAATATCTCTGTAAATTTTTCTCCCCAGGACTATCCAGGAATATCCTCCAAGAACGATGAAGGAAACAAAACAGCTCTTTGAGGTCCTACTATGACGGAGCCGAAAGCTGTGGAAAATTCCGCACTGGGTTCAGAGGGTCAAAAAACAAGTGATTTTCAAGAGTTGACACAACTCACTGCTTTTTCTGGTGACTATTTGCTGCAAAACGCATGTTTTGCTAGGGAGGCTCTCCGGCATCAGCACTGAGCGAGCAGAGAGAGTGTAAGCAAAGCCACATCCACCGTGGTCTTGGACTTGTGTGTGACAGAATTTCTTCAGTGGCTCTTTCCTTCTCTGTAAAGTAAGAGGCTAATATTCTCTATCTGAAGGGACATTAAGGAGGACACCAAGAACCTGAAACATAGCAGGCGCTAATTGGAAGGTAGCTTTCATTACCCAGAAGATAGAAATGACCTCTCAGAAATACTTCATCAGTATACAGGAACCAGCATATGCTCCAATGTTAGCACTGGGTTATACAGTGTCTTAGTCCATCTGGGCGGCTACTATCACGGAATATAGTAGTCTGTGGGGGCTGGACACCAGAGCTGGGGTAGATTATAAGCAGAAATGTATCGCTCACAGTTCTGCAGGCTGGGAAGTTCAAGATCAAGACGCTGGGAGATTCGGTGTCTCCTGAGGACCTGTTTCCTGGCTCACAGGCAGCTGTCTTTTTTTAATTAATCAATTTAATTAATTAATTAATTGACAGAGAGAGATCACAAGTAGGCAGGGAGGCAGGCAGAGAGAAGTCGGGGGGCGGGGGGAGCAGGCTCCCTGCTGAGCAGAGAGCCTGATGTGGGGCTCCATCCCCACATCACAACCTGAGCTGAAGGCAGAGGCTTTAACCCACAGAGCCACCCAGGCGCCCCAGGCAGCCGTCTTTTCTCTGTGTGGTGGAAGGAATGAAGGACTGTTCTGGAATCTCTTTGCTAAGGGCACTAACCCCATTCATGACCTGATCACCTTTTAAAGGCGAAATACCATCCCATTGGGAGTTAAGATTTCAACAGATGAGTTTTGGGGGCCACAAACATTCCGTATATAGATATGGTAATATGAATGAATGGTAAGATTCTGGAGAGCAGGGAACACACAAAGTTCCTCTTCTT
The DNA here is from genome assembly GCA_003697995.1 of Taxidea taxus jeffersonii. Classification (NCBI taxonomy): domain Eukaryota; kingdom Metazoa; phylum Chordata; class Mammalia; order Carnivora; family Mustelidae; genus Taxidea; species Taxidea taxus. The sequence goes on along the minus strand of ML109792.1, from coordinate 28,189 downwards.
CTGACTCGCTTCATCAGTGTCCGGCACCTAAGGAGGGCCAGGGGGAAACACCTGTGCCTTGATGGAAAGCCATGCATCGCTCTGAGCACAGGCTTCCCACTTACCTGATTCTGATCCCATGGGGTTCTGCACCTTTTCCTGCCTTTGAGCTATTTTACAGCTCTGTGAGTTATGGATAACCCATAGCCATGTGAAATGCTTCTTACTTTACACACGCAACTCAATTCTGTCTTGGGGAGGTTCAACTGACTTCCCTCTCCCTTTGTGAAAGAAGACGGTTTTGCACCATTTGCAAATTCATTTCAGTATTTCTGATCTGCAAATATCTCTGCTTTTTGCCTTCTACTTTGAACCAGTTAGAACCTCTACCTGATTTCCTTATCAATAATAAGTTAAGTAAAATCTTCGACATGTCTGTATTTTATACCTGTGTGAGTCCTGATTTTTAACTATTCTGTGGAAAATTATCTCCTTGGGGCGCCTGGGTGGCTCAGTGGGTTAAAGCCTCTGCCTTCGGCTCAGGTCGTGGTCCCAAGGTCCTGGGATGGAGCCCCACGTTGGGCTCTCTGCTCGGCAGGGAGTCTGCTTCATCCTCTCTCTCTCTCTGCCTGTCTCGTTGCCTACTTGTGATCTCTGTCAAATAAATGGATAAAGTCTTAATAAAAAAATAAAAAAAATTATCTCCTCACACACCATTTAACTGTGAAACTGAATTCAGGAATGTCTTTTTGGAAAACATTTGAACTGCATCCTAGGGGATAACTTAACACATTTCTGTCTTGCCCTTTTGAATCATCTTCTCTTATATTCTTATGTTCTACTTAAATTCTCTTACATTCTATTCAGGACTCTGACACTAAATAGTTATGTCTTTGAATGACACGTTTCCCCATCTGCAAAACAAGGGGTTGGAGGAGAAACACCATAAAGTGGCAGTTTTCAAACTTTACAGTTGAAGGAACCCTTTCACACTTTTAAAATTATTGAGAACCCTCGAATGATTAAGGCTTGGCTTGTGTGGGTTACATCTATTGCCATTCATCACATTGAAAATTAAAACTGAGAATTTAGAAAAATATATGCATTTACTAATTCATTGAAGTAACAATAACAAACCCATCACATGTTAATAAAATAACATATTTTTTAATGAAATGTAACTATGTTCTAAAACAAAAAATACAGTGAGACAGACGGCATTTACATTTTTGCAAATCCTTTCCTTGCTTGGCTTAATACAAGGGCTGGATACTCATATGTGCATTTGCATTCAATCTGCTGTGAGGTCAATATTACGTAGGCTCTAGAAGCTCTATTGTACACTCATGAGAGAATGAGAATAGAAAAGGCAAATCATACCATAGCATTATAATTTTGAGCTATCAAACCCCCAGAAAGGATTGCAAGACCCTCAGGAGTTCTGGAATATTCTTTGAGACCAGCTTTTGTAAAGACAACCAAGATGTCCCACAGGTGGAAGCAGTGATGTTTTGATGATGGGATGTACTAGTGCATCATGCAGACCCCTTTCTTAAAGTGACAGTTTGCTTTTGCGAACAGGGATATTGCATATTCCTGGAGGAGGGACAGGAAATGAGGTGGGGGCCAGGAGGGGTAAGGGAATGAGCACCATTCTTATCTCTTTCCAAGAAGCTCTGGGTGAATTCTTGAAACTGCATTTGCAAGGGCCTCTGTCCTGAGATTCTTCCTGATCCTTTCTCAAATCAGGGCTTTTGGAATGAAGCCCCTGGAAGCCTCCACTGCCTCCCACACCCTGCTTCTGACCCTTGGAGGGTCACTGGGCTCTGAGATTACAGGCAAGCAGTTGTTAGAACAGCAGTTGGAAAGGGAAGGGATTTTCCCTTCCTGAAAGTCCTGAAAAAAATAAACACTTCGGACCTTCCCTAACTCTTCGTGGTTTTCCCTGCATGGGCTCCTCCACAGCAGGAAGTTATTTCTTGTGCAAGTGACCATGTGACCACAGTGAAGAAAAGGCAAGGATTGATAAGAAAGAGTTCCCTGACTTCGTCTTTCCAGAAAAACAATCCAGAGGTTTGATGTTTACAAACAATCTGCTTATTCTACGAATGAGAACAGATTCAGAACTTTCTAATAGCCTACTTCTCAAGTACTTGCCTTCCAGTATCTATGATGAGATAATAATGAACAGTTAAACTTTTGGGATCAAGACAGATATAGTTTCTTATCCTTGATCTCCACTTGATAGCAATGGGAACTTGGGGGAAATGTCAACCTTTCCAGATCTCAAAGTCCTCAGCTATAAAATGGAGGCAAATTAGTTCGAGTGTCTCCCGAAACTGAGCCTGGATCTAGACCTTGGGGGAACATAGTTGAATGGTGGTGAGGGTGATCTCAGAAAGCAAAAAAGTAGGAAGGAAAAAAAAGAGACAGATAAGAAGGAAAAAAATCAATAGGGTGTATTCCTGGGCTGGTTACTATTCTGGACAGTTAAGGCTCAATCCTGTCAGAGACCCTCTGAGAAACAATATGAAATGTACCCCCAGAATTATCTTCTGAAGGGTGGGTGCCTGAGACATTAATCTCCTCCCTTATTGGTTGAGGACTGTCCTTGGGGTGAGAGGAATGAATTTCCCCTGGGAAAAATGAATCTTTACCACAACTGTGGCTGAAATCAAAGTGGGTCACAGGCTGTGGCATGAGGCATATAAGATATTTGCTCTCGGAGATAGATGACATCCGTGTCATAGAGCCACCATGAGCATGAAATGCCACGGTGTCTTAAAAGTTGAGCATTGTGCCTGGCACACAGTAAAGTGCCCAATCAGTGTTGGCATCATCACTGCCGCTGCTATTATGGCAGTCATCCTCGTGACCATGCTCATGCACTTTCTTGAATGAGAGACACGGGGGGTAACTTGATGGCTTAGGGGGCTCCAGGAATGACCTACAATCCATAGCCTATGTCTTTCGTACCACAGCCTGTAGGATTTACCATGACCTATGGCCAATTGTTGTGATTATCACGGTACTCTGATTTTCTCCTTTTTGGTTTGTTCATGCATGTGTTTTGCCCAAATCTGGGATGAAGAAAAGGTCCATTCTCTCAGTTGTGTGGGATGGTAAAAAGGCTGCTAGCCATGGCCCCGGAGCACCACTGTCTAATCGCACTTCCTGTAACGATGGAGATGTTCTAGATCTATGCTATCCGATATGGTAGCCTCTTGGACACTTGAGATGTGGCTAGTGTGGCTGAAGTACTGAACTTTTACTTTTATTCCATTCTAGTTAATTTCTCAGTTTAAATAGCCACATAGAGACTCAGTAGAGGCCACTTAAAGAGAGTGTTCCCAGCACATCTTGGACAAGACCCTGCCCCTAGGGCTAAGATGAAGGCCACATGGCCAGGGGTATAATTCACCTGGCCCCCGGGCCTGCAGGTACCCACTAGATCTCACTTCTGGTTTGGAGGGTGGTGGTGTTATCACTGAGGCCAAGGAGCTGCTGGCAGAAGAGAATGGAGTCCCGACAACACTAGCCAGCACAGTCTCGGGGGAAGCGAGACCTCAGTGCAGTTTGGATCATTGCTCTGTGCACAGAGCCAGCTGCTGACCATCGTGCAGCAGGGAGTCATCTTATTAGCTGCATTCGGCAGCCTCATAAGACCAGTGTTTACTGGTTGTGCCTCTGCCTTGGCCCATTTCTCTCTGCAGGCACGTGTGCTGTGCTGGACACACGGTACTTGGCAATGATATTAACGTTCCCCGGTGTGGTGTGAGGGACTGAGGGCTGTTCACCTGGGGTTTTCTACTCCCAAGGAAATTGAGATTTACCCAGAAAGACAAGATTTTCATATAGTAAGCACAGATTCCAACCTCACCACCTCCCCCCTCCTCCCCTCAGCTTCCTGTGTTCTACAACTGGTCATTCCGATTGGTAATTGACTATTTCCTGGTTTCCTTCCTCCACTAAACCACAAAGCCCATGAAGGCACACATGCGGTGTCTACCCCAGCACATGCCTCGAGCACGGTCAAATGCCTAAATTATTTGAGGCTGATGACAAGGGCAATAGGAGTTGAGAGAAAAGAGATAAGTATTTCCTGAAGTCATTCACTGACAATATGGAGTTCAGATGAGATTTGAAAAACGAGCAAGATTTATTTACTTGAGGGATTGAGTAATGGCATTCCAGGGGAGTAATGTCATAAACCAAAACATGGAGGTAGGATTGAAAATATTATATTTATGGGAGACTGGATGAACCACAAGAAGTTTAGAAAAGAAGGTAAAATTAGTAGGGTGGGACTTGCCTCCCCAGGGCTGGAGTGTGGATCTGCTGGGTTGGGAAGAGCACCATGAGGCAGTGCATCCTGGTGTCTGAGCATGCTGGAACTGGAGGGTCTGGGAGTCTGGCAAGATGGGGTTGGCATCAGTTTTTTCTGCCTTTGACCTTCCATCTCTCTTCCCCTAGCGGTCATGCTTCAAGCTCCTTAGATCCCTTGTTCTGCCCCTGTGGTACAGTGACCCCACTCCATGCCTGGGTTCAGGGATGGGTCCCTGGGATCACAAACCAGATCCAGCCAATGAGAGTCTTAGGAAGTGTTGCAAGGATACAGCCAGGGACTTGTGCTGGAGCTGTCATTATCTTTCTTCAGTGATTGCTCAGCTGGTGAGAGCAAGCCTGGAATTGCTGATACATATTGAGGCTGCAAGAGAGAGTCCATCTGAGACTTAAACCAGTGCAGGGGGAAGCAGGACCAAAGGATAAATGAAGACATCTGATGACATCATCTCAGCACCTGGATCCAGCTGAACCTGAAGGGGGACCTCTTTTGGAGCTCTTCCATTATTAGCCAGTTTCAGTTAGGTTCCTGCCACTTGCAACCAAAGAAGTCCTGACTAACGAACACCTGGGGTCAGTGGGATGGCTCAGAGTGGAAGGTGATGAGGAGATGAGCCACACCAGTAGATGTGACAGGAATTCAAACGTGAGGTACTGAGGGTCTGAACTGGGGGGTGTGAGGGCTGAGAGGAAATGAGGTGAGTCAAGCGGTGAGAAGGAACTACTGAGAATTTTCCTCTCCTCAAAAGTTGTGCAAGCAGTGTCTAATGATCCTTTATCACCTCTTCCTTCATGATGCCTTCATACCTTCCCTCTTTCATTCAGTTTTGCCAACTCGGTGAAGCAATGAAGCAGGTATTCTTGTCCCCATCTTATAGTGTGGAGAAGTCAAAGGTTTACCCAAGGTCATGGGGGATCTCTGGGGCCTAGCTCTGATGATCTAGCTCATGCTAGATGGACTCCTGCATGGGTACAGTATGAAGTCACAGGCACTGTCTCTCTGTCACCTCAGGATAGAGGTGCACCCCCATCCCCAGGACATGGAGAAACAGTAGGAGTCCTTACCAAGGAAAGGCCCGTGAGCCCATGACCCTTTTCATTAAAAATAAATTCTGCCTAAGTCTCCTGGTTCTAAATAGAAGAAAATGTAGATTTGGGGCAGAACCGAAGGGAAAGGGATTTCCCTTGGCAAATTATTTGCAATTTGTGGATTGGAACTGACCCAGCTCCAATTCCCACGTCATTGTGAGTGCTGTCTAAAATGTGACCAGCTTATTAAAGAACCAGAGCTGGAGGCCATCCTTTCACATGGGCTCGACAAAACAGAAGCAGAGGCAAAAACCACCAGCTGCCTCGGCTCCGTGTCTCATGGAGACACGGAGGATCTATCTACCTTTTCACCCACAGGTTCTATGTCAACTCCTGGTCAGGCACTTCCTGTGGCTGTGGGAATAAGTGAGCATACATACGACTGGTCTGTGCCTTCCCTTAGGCATTGTGAAAAGCTTTCTGTCGTAAATACTTAAGTCAGCAGTCCTCGGGCTCCAGCATGCAGTGGGGCCCATGTATTTAAGTGTCCCTGCCAGAAATTCCAAGTTGGGGCCCATCATCTGCCTCTCCACTTGCGATTCTGAAGCAGGTGGTCCAGGGACCACTGTCTGCGAAACAGTGCTGTAAGTGGACAAGTGCACTAACTCCAAGTTAGCCCCTTTTATCAGTTTTAAAGACGTGGCTGTCCCTGACACAACTTCTGGGAGAGCCCACCCTTCCTTCTTTCCTAACGGGGTCTATTACTCATGGCATCATTTGATGGACCTACAGAAGGTTTTGTTGACTATCTCTGACAAGCTGCTGAATCTAGAATTCTAAGCATTTTGTCTTCTCCAGAACTCCTTATAAATCGTGAACAATTTATGGAGGACAGCACTGTGTTTTCTTTTTCTGGTGAAGGAAAAACCCCAGTGTATCACGCTAGAGTGTAATCACAGCTCATGTCCTCACAGTTCAGCCTGCCCGAGCCCTGGGTTCTTCCGCATCACCTTTCTCTGTCCCCGGGCATGGGCCTCTAAGAGGTAGAGACCAGGGAGATAGGCTTTTCAAGAGGCTCATGTGAGCCCTCCCTTAGAACACTTCTATTAACAAAATCCTAAAAAAAAATCAATGGATTCCTATCTCCCCACCCCTCCTGTTATGTGTCATCCTCCTTCTCAAATTAACCATGGAATCGATGGGCAAGTGGGCCCCCAGGCTCTCACAATGAACTTGACTACATATGAAATGAATTTGAAAATTCCATTTATTAAAACAAATACATTGTCCATGTGGGATGAAAATGTGCACATCACATTCAGGTTTTCCTGCTTTAACATTCCTGTATTTCCCTCTCTTTGAAAGACACACTCCATAGATCTTATATAGGAAAAAAGGTGAACAATCCTTGGGTTGGGAAAACATTAATGATATGTAACAATTCACCATTGCCAGGAGCAGCTTGAAGCAAACATTTGAAAACAAAAACAAAAGCAAAAGCAAAAACAAGAAAGCTACAAAAATCTAAGACAGCATGCTCAATTTCCCCAAATCCCATTTGTGAATAGGAGTATATGGAGAAATGGTTTTTAATTTTTCCTTGGTAAGCAATCTCTTTCAAATATTATTATCAAAATTAACCTTGGATCAAAGTACTGTTTTGGAACCTCTAATTTAAATTAAATGGTTCTTGGTTTAAAATTGGAAAGAAGAAAAGAAAAAGAAAGAAAAGAAAAGAAAAAGAGAAGAAAAAGAAAGGGAGAGAGGAAGGGAGAGAGAGGGAAAGAAAGAAAGGAAGGAAGGAAGGAAGAATATTGAGGACAATGCAAGATTTTTTTTTCTTAATGTGAGGGTTATTGTTACAGTTTAAGCTAACTGCATGACAGATTTCCATTACTATCTAATACGTTATCTACAGAAATTAGGGCCTTGAAAAATTAAGTTAATATTTCCTATTAGTTATTCCTTAAGATAAAATTATGCTGGTGGACATGATTGTTGAATCTCTAACAGAATTAAAGCTCTTTAGAGGTATAAGTCATCAAAAGATTTCTTTCCCCCTTAACAAGTAAAAATACCGATAAGCAAAAACTCATATAAAGACTGATTTTATAATACCATACTACAGGACATGAAGTTATGAAAAAGCTGAAACATTTTCCTTAATTTCAGATGGGCTATGTATTTTCTGCTTTTTCTCTTTTGTAAACAAGGTCACAAGTTTGGAACTTCCTTAACTTTTAATTACCAGAGCCATATTACCGTGCTTCCTTCAAGTTTTAATTCCATTTTAATTGCTCCAAAGATCAAGATTTACCTAAGAATATAAGTATCCCTCTAAGAAAAATAAATGGTGTGGATTATGAAAATCCTTGGAGTCTTACAATGATGCTTTAATCACCATCAAAAGATGCTTTATTCACAGTTGTTTTTAGGTGACCACATATTCAATTCATGGTTTGGATAATTTTTAAAATGTGATATGGTTTTAGCTGATTCCACAGTATTACGAAGGTAATGGTACAACATCGTCTATAGTTGAATGAATACTCTGCCAGGGTCTTCCCACTAAATCTTCATTAGTGTCTCTCTGACTGTAACAACATCGCAAGGTTTGAACAGAAGTACCTGGTTACAGAAGTAGAGTCATACATTTTGCAAGTATCTCAGCATTCCTTTGCCCCTGCCCTAGTTGGATATATTTATCCTTTTACCATCATGCCCTTAAAAGCAGCTAAGGAAAATATTTACTAGCTCTTTCGAAATCTGTCCTTGGCCTATTAAGTTTTTATATCTTCTCTTTTCCTTCCTCACCTTTTTTTTTTTTTTTTAAACAGAAGGAAGAGAAGGGAAAGAGAATAGAATTAATTTGGAAATGGCCTTTTGCAATTTCAAAGTAAACAACAAGCTGTAAGACCGGTCCTCTTTTGCGCGGGAATGGCACAGAAAAAAGTGATGCAGGTTTCCAGAACCTTCCCTTACCGATGAAGGCTAGAGCTATAATGAAATATCAGTTTCAATATCATCTCTCAGGAAGAGAGAGCTCTAGCCGCAAGGAAGCTGTAAAGAAAGACTGAGAGACTCTAACGAACAAGATGGAGAACAAAACCAGAAAAGGTTCTTTTGAGAACTTTGGTGGGTGAAAAGCGAAGACTATCCCAGTAGCAAAAGAGAGCCAGAACCCTTTCTGGTGGTGCTGGCGGGGCCCTACCTGCCTCCTTCTCCCTGGCAGGTGAACAGCCGGGATTCTGAGAATGGGTCTTCTCTGGAGCCATTGGCTCATTTCTCCTGATATTTGAACGAACAGAAAGTGTTTTTCAATCTAAAATTTCCACGATGCAGGGAAAGATGAAATTAGCTATTACTCTATGATAAAAAGGCCTCCCCATTGATGGTGAATCCTTCCTTCCCCCTCCTGCCTGTTGGTTCCTGTGCTGCCCTGGATCCTGGATACAACCAAAATGCTTTGGATTCTGGAAAATACGTTGGAGAGGTGTTTACGCCACCATGAACTCAGAGGTATTTTAGGCATGGCTAAGGCTCTGATGTCATCTCCGTTTTCAGGACACTGAGTTTGTTCTTCTCCAGCTTCTTTTCCCTCTTGTTCCTGTTCCAAACTTGAGTAAAACAACAAACCTTCTGAATGGATGTAACATAGGGACATTTTCATGCAGTATTACTCAAAAATCGTCACAAATATATGAAAGCACCAGTCACAACACATGATTTACTTTTACTTGCAGAATCAAAGCTATCATGTACAAATGTTAGGAATGGTGATAAGAGAACACAGACAACTGGGCATTTTTTGTTGTTATCACCATGAGGACAATCCACTGGGAACAGCTCCCTAAACACTTGGGTGCTCATCCTTGGAGTTCAGTCTCGCAGACAATCCAGTCTTCACTCTGCACTACTCTAACCGGAAGGGGTGGGAAGGAGAGGCAGGAGAGAAGGAAAGAAGAAAAAGGCACAAAGACTAAAACATCAATGCCATTAAACCAAAGCGCGGCTACACTGGACAATTCAGCTTATCAAAGGGTATTCTAAAGGTGATATTCATTCCAAGAAGGTCATACATATCTTAGCTTCAGTACAGCTGTCTGTTTTTATTTTTATTTTTAAATATGAAGCAGAAACATAAGGTTTGGGAAGGGATAGCAGAAAAGAAATGAGGCGGATTTTATCTTAACATATTCCCCTTCTCCAGGCAGTTCTGCAGATATCAGATCTCTTAACTCGGGATGTGGTTTGGCTTTCATTCTCATCAAGGGGACCGGTTCTTTAAACATGCATAGCCTGGAGTTTCCAGGATGGTTCTCCTCCCTCTCTTTAAATGCTGTGGACTAGAAAGGAGCCCACTTTGCTAAAAACTCAACATCAGTGTCCCAGGAGCCCTTAGGCTCTACAGGCTCCTCGTGAAGACTTAAAGGATGGCGCAGAAAAACTTCTTCTCCCTAAATGGGTTTTCTGAAGCCGGGACGGGGGTCAGCAGGGGGTCTTCCTTGGCATGAGCCTCGCAGTAAGCCATCAAGTCTGCGGCAGCCTTGGATACCTGAAGAGGAGGACAAAAACAACCCGACCTTAAGAGGAAGCATTTGCAGAAGCAATCCAGGCATGCGCAGGCAGCCAGGGCAGACTTCTAGGTCCAGTCGCCCTACCCCCCACCCCCCAAGGACTTGGGCTCAGCTGGGTGGGCTGCGAGGGTCACTAGCTCCTAGGAAAGTGAGGCGGCGGGGGGTGGGGGGGCAGAGGCGCTCAAACTCCTTAGGGCCTCGGTTTCCTTCTCTGCAAAGAAGGGGGCTGGTGATCTTGATTCACGGGGCTGTCTCTGGCAGATAAGGGACTAAGGCGAGGTGAGTGAGGCTCTTAGGGCACAAACAGAATTGGGTGCTCACTGTTAGGGTCACATGAGGCTCAACCCTGCATTTGCACAGTCCTGACAGTGCAGGTCTCCATACATTTTGTGCCTCCTTACCCACACCCTAGTCCCAGCCCTGACTGCAAGGGTTAAAGGAGATAATCCGTGCAAATTGCTTAGTGCCTGGCACATAGTAGGTTTTCCACACATGGAAAGGGTGAACCCATGTTGATTTCCTTTTTATTTTTATTTATGCGTTTTTAGGTATGTATGTATGTATTTTAAAATTGTATTTAGTTATTTGACAAAGTGAGTGCACAGGAGCAGGGCTGGGGGCAGGGCGGGCAAGGGCAGAGGGAGATGCAGACTCCCCGCTGAGCAGGGAGCCCCTTGTGGGATCATGACTTGAGTAGAATGCAGATGCTTAACTGATTGAGCCTCCCAAGCTCAGTTTTTATATATTGTATCATTGCATATAATTTATTATACATCTGAAATATATATTAGTTCAGTCTGGCACTATATCTTGTAGGGAGGAGTCCCACTGTGAGGCTGGCCAGTGATTTCAGTGATGCAGTCATTTCTCACTTTTCTGTAGCTTCCTCTTGGGAATGGTCTGGAATACCTTCCTTCAACCAGCCTTCAGAATGGCAAATTTTCACTACTTGAGGATAGACTTAATTTGGGAAAATAAACCAGAGGTAAATTATAACTACATCTGGGGGCTAAGCGAATGATCCACCTGAGGAATGTCAATTTGGGTTCAAAAACCATAAAGAGTCACTTTCTCACACGACAAACTTGCTCTGGAGATTATTCTAAGAGTTTTTAACATCACTGTACTCCTATGTTAGCCTTTCAAAGTGACTACCAAAAGGATAGTCAGTCCTCTGTAAGAATGGAATGGATGATATCATTGCTAAAAAAAAAAAATTCACTGCCTCATCCTACAGGTGGATTACACATACCCACACAATGACATCAGACTTGCTCTGCTAATGAGATATGAGAGAAGTGATGTGGGTCACTTTGGGGCAGAAGCATCAAGACCCAATGCACCGTTTGCCAGGCTCTTTCTCTCTGCTAATCTGTCCAACTGAAATAATATACTGAGAACCACCTTGATTGATTCGGAGGTTTTAACAAAAGTCACAGTGGCCACACCCTTGATTTGGTCCTTGCCTTATGGCTGAGTTGATTTGAGCTGTGCCACTTAAAGGCCTTTCAATTTTATGGTTTACTGCTTTCATCTTCCAACCCTGTAAGTCTTTCTGAATTTTCGGACTCTCTGTTCCTTTCATCACAGGCCAGACAGAGGCAATATTCTGGACAGAGGCTACTGCCTTTACCAGGGTCCCTGCTCAGAGTGACATGGTTTGGAGTGGCAGATAATCCATAAAGGGCATGTGGTGGGAGTAAGAAGTAGATCTTTGTTGTTGTAAGCCTCTAAGAATGGGAGGAGAGGACCTTTTGTTACTGCAACAAAACCTAGTCGACTCTGACTGATATAAAGAGGTATAGGTATTAACATATCTGTTAGTCTCTTTGGTCTGCCTTAACAAATTGTCACAAACTGGGTGACTTAAAACAACAGAAATGTATTCTCTGACAGTGCTAAAGACTGGAAGTTCAAGATCAAGGTTTCAGTAGGGTTGGTTCCCTCTTGAGGCCCAAGGAGAACCTGTTCCATGCTTCTTAGCTAGCACCTGGTAGTTTGCAACAATCCTTGGTGTCCCTTTTCTTATAAATGTGCCACTCCAATCTCTGCCTGTATTTCAAGTGGCCTTCTGTCTTGTGTGTCTCTGTCCTCACATGGCATTCTCTTCTTTGTGCCCAAATTTCCTACATACCAATCATTGGATTAGGGCCCACCTTAATCCAGTATGAGCTCATCTCAATGTCTATAAGTATCCTACTTCCAAATAAGATCACATTCACATTCTAAGGTTCCAGGTAGGTTTAGGGTATACTGTTCGAATGGTTGTGTAAAAGTCAGTCTCACCTTTTTTTTTTCATTTAAAAATTTTTATTAGCCTTTTTTTCCAGCTTTATTGAGATATAATTGAATAACAGTGTGTGACTTTAAGGTGTATATTGCAATGATTTGATATATTACTGTATCATAAAACTGTGACTACTAGTTAATTAACATCTCACATAATTACCTTTTTCTGTATGTGTGTGGTGAGAACATTTCCGATCTACTCTTTCAGCAACTTGCAAGTGTATAATACAGTATTGTTAATGATAGTCATTGTGCTGTACATTCAGTCTCCAGAATTTATTCATCTTATAACTTGAAGTTTATAGCCTTGACCAATATCTCCCCCTATCCTCACCATCCAGCCCCTGGCAACCACCATTCTACAGTTTCTGTGAGTTGGATTTTTTAGGTTTCACAGGATAGCATACAGTATTTGCCTTTCTCTGTCTGACTTATCTTACATAGCATCGTGCCCTCACGGTCTATCATATTGTCCAAATGGCCAGATTTCCATTTTCGTGGCTGAATAATATTCCACTGTGTGCATATAAAACATCTTTTTTATTCATTCATGCACAGATGAACTCTTCAGCTGTTTCCATATCTTGACTACTGTGAATAATGCTGCAATGAAAAGGGGGGTGTAGATAACTCTGAAATTCTGATTTCCCTTGGCTATATATCCAGAACTGGGATGGCTGGATCATACAGTAGTTCTACTTTTAACTTTCTGAGGACCCTCCACAGTGTTTTCCATAGTGGCTGCACCATTATATATGCCACCAACAGCATATAGGATTCTCTTTTCTCTGCGTCTTCACCAACACTTGTTGAAGTGCCATCCTAACAGGTATGAAGTTATATTTACTATGCTTTTGATTTGCATTCTCCTAATTAGTGTTGTTGAACATCTTTTCACATCCTGATTGGCCATTTATATGTCTTCTTTGGAAAAATGTCGACTCAGTTACTCTGCCCATTTTTTAATCAGATTTTTTTACTTGCATGAGTTCTTTAAATATTTTGGATATTAACACCTTACCATATACATGGTTTGCAAATATTTTCTCTTTTTCCAAAGGCTGCATTTTCATTTTGTTGATTGTGTCTTTTGCTCTGCAGAACTTTTTAGTCTTATGTAGACCCCTGATTTACTTTTGCCTTTGTTGCATGTATGTTTGCTGTCATATTCAAGAAATCATTGCCAAGACCAATGTCAAGGAGCTCACCTCCTATGTCTTCTTCTAGGAGTTTTACAGCTTCAAATCTTATATTTAAGTCTTTGATACATTTTGAGTTAATTTTCCTCACTGGGGTAAGATGTGGATCTATTTTCATCCTTTCGCATATGATTATTCAATTTTCCCAACACCACTTATTGAAAAGATGATCTTTTCCCTACTGAGTATTTTGGCTCCCTTATCATATATTAGTTTATGGTATATACTGGGGTTTATTTCTTGGCTCTTTATTTGACTCCATTGGTCTGTGTGTCTATTTTTTATGCCATACTGTTTTCATTACTATAGCTTTGTAATAGAGTTTGAGATCTGGAAGTGTGATATCTCCACTTCTGTGCTTCTTTGGATTGCTTTGGCTATTCAGGTTCTTTTGTGGTTCCATATGAATTTTATGAGTTTTTTTTCTATTTCTGTGAAAAATACCATTGGAATTTTGATATGGACTACAGGAATCTGTAGATAGTTTTGGGGGGTATGGTAATTTTAACAATATTAATTCTTCTGATCTATGAACACAGATAAGCTTTCCATTTATTTGTGTCTTAAATTTCTTTCATTGATCCTAGTTTTCAGTGTACAGCCCTTTCACATTCTTGGATAAATTTATTCCAAAGTATTTTACTGTTTTTGATGCTATTATGAATGAGATTTTATTTCTCTATTTCATTTTTTTCAAGATTTTATTTATTTATTTGACAGACAGAAATCACAAGCAGGCAGAGAGGCAGGTAGAGAGAGAGAGGGAAGCAGGCTCCCCGCTGAGCAGAGAGCCCGACACGGGGCTCGATCCCAGGACCCTGAAATCATGACTTGAGCCAAAGGCAGGGGCTTTAACCCACTGAGTCACCCAGGTGCCCCTCATTCTTTTTTTGTATAAAAACACAATGGATGTCTGATGCTGATTTTTATCCTGCTACTTTACTGCTTAGTTTACCTTGTTGATTAGTTCTAAGTTTTCTTGTGTGGGATCTTTAGAATTTTCTGTATATGACCATATCTCCCAACAGAGACAATTTCACTTCTTATTTTCTGATTTGGATGCTTTTTGTTTCTATTTCTTGCCTGACTTCTCTAGCACTATGTTGAATAGGAGCGGTGAAAGTGGGAACCCTTGTCTTGTTCCTGATCTTAGAAGAAAAGCTTTCAATCTTCCATCATTGAGGATGAAGCTTTCAATCTTTCATCACTGAGGATAATGCTAGCTGTGGGCTTGTCATATATGGTCTTTATAACTTGAGGTACATTCCTTCTATACCCAATTTATTGAATTTTTATCATGAAAGGATGTTGTATTTTGTTAAATGCTTTTTCTGCCTCTATTGAGATCATATTTTTACCTTCTATTCTATTGATGTGATGTGTCACATTTATGGATTTGTTGCACCGTCTTTGCATCCCAGGGATAAATCCCACTTAACTGTGGTGTATCACCCTTTCAATGTGCTGTTGAATTTGTTTTGCTAATGTTTTGTAAAGAATTTTTGCGTATATTCACCAGGGATATAGACTTGTAGTTTTCTTAACTTGTAGGATCCATATCTGGATTTGGTAGCAGGGTAATTATTTTTTAAATATTGGGTAGAATTCACCAGGGAAACCATCTTGTCTTGGACTTTTCCTTGTTGGGAGCTTTTTAATTACTGATTAGATCTCTACTCTTTTTTGGTCTGTTCAGATGTTTTATTTCTTCATGATTTAGTCTTGGAAGGGGATATGCTTCTAGGAACTTATGCATTTCTTCTAGGTTATCCAACTTTTTGGCATATAATTTTTTTCAGACTTGTCTCTTATGACCCTTTGTGTTTCTGTGGTATCAACTTCAATGTCTTCTTTCATTTCTGGTTTTATTTGAGTCTTCCCTCTTTTTCTTCTTAGCCTAGCTAAGGATTTGTCAGTTTTGTTCATCTTTTCGAAAACCAGCGCTAGGTTTCATTGATCTTTTCTATTATTTTTCTGGTCTCTATTTCATTTATTTCTGCTCTTATCTTTATTTCCTTCCTTCTGCTAACTTCAGCCTTAATTTGATCTTTTTAGTTCCTGAGGTCTAAAGTTAGGTTACTTAGGACAGACCTTCCTTCCTTCCTTCATTCTTTCCTTTTTAATGTAGGTGAAAGGAAACTTCCCTCTTTGAACTGCTTTTGCTGCATCTCATAAATTTAGAGATGTTATGTTTCCACTTTTTTGTTTTCAGGTATTTTTTGATTTACCTTCTAATTTCTTCTTTGATCTGTTGGTTTGCTGTTCAGGAGTGTGTTGTTTAATTTTCACATATGCGTGAATTATCCAGTTTTCCTGTTACTGATTTGTAGTTTCATATCACTGTGGTTTGAAAAGATTCTTGTACAATTTCAATCACCTTAAATTAGCTAAGACTTATCTTGGGGCCTATTATTTATCCTAACCTGAGGAATGTAACATGTACACTTGAGAAGAACATGCATGCTGCTGCTGTTGGATGGAATGTTGTGTACATGTCTTTTAGATCCATTTGGTCTAAAGTATAGTTCAAGTCCAGTGTTTCCTTATGGATTTTCTGTCTCGGTGATCTATCTGTTGTTAAATTTCCTACTATTATTTTATTGTTGTCTATTTCTCTCATTAGGTCTGGTAATATTTGCTTTTTTAAAAAATATTTTATTTATTTATTTGTCAGAGAGAGAACACAAGCAGAGGGGGGAGGCAGGCAGAGGAAAAAGCAGGCTCCCTGCTGAGCAAGGCGCCTAATGTGGGACTTGATCCCAGGACCCTGGAACATGACCTGAGCTGAAGGCAGATGCTTAACCAACTGAGCCACCCAGGCGTCCCAGGTCTGGTAATATGTGCTTAATATATTTAGGTGTTCTTGTGTTGGCTGTATATATATTTACAATAATTATATCCTCTTGATAAATTGACCCCTTTATCATTATATAAGGACCTTTGTCTCTTGTTACAGTTTTTGGCTTAAAGCATTGCTCTTTAAGTGACATTACATCGCTTATAAAAATATTTTTATTATGTTCCTATTATGTTTCAGACGTTGGGTTTTCTCTTTTGCTCTACACAATAATCCCAAGGTAAGAAGTGTTCAATTTCTTTCATAGGTGAAAAATGAATGCTCAGCAGATGGCTTGAGTTGTTCAATGTCATATAGCAAAGCTCTTGGCAGAAAAAGAACTGAACCCTGATGCTTTGCCATTAAGCCACAGCTATCTACATATGAGCTACTCAAATGCAGGGCTAGTTCCAAAACCTGAAATTGAAATTCCTTGTGCATTTTTATGAAATGCTACCATGACGGAATGAAAGGAAACAGCCTGTTCTTGTCTTAGCTCCTCTAAATGAAAGCAAAGGACAGACTTTCAGACTGAATCTCAATTACTTTTTGTGTGTGTGTGCCTTGTGCTTATTTGAGCCATAGTCATTATTACCCCAAACAGGAGATCAGCTGTAAGCAGCAAAGACTAGGCAAGAGTAATATGTAAAACTCACTTGCGCCACCCGCACACACAAACACAACATTCACACACAAACACAGGCATACCTCAGAAATATTGCAGGTTCAGTTTCAGACTACCGCAATAAGGTGAATACCACAATAAAATGAGTCAAATGAATTTTTCAGTTCCCCAGGGCATATAAAAGTTATGTTTACACTATCCTGCAGTCTGTTAAGTGTGCAACAGCATTATGCCTAAGAAAACAATGTATATACCTTAATTCAAAAATACATCATTGTTAAAAACTGCTAACCATCACCTGAGCTTTCAGCAAGTCATAATCACTCGTCACAGATCACCAAAACAAATCATGAAAAAGTTTAAAATATTGCAAGAATTACCAATATGGGATACAGAGACATGAAGGGAGCAATTGCTGTTGGAAAAATGACACAAATAGACTTGCTCAATGCAGAGTTGCCAAAAACCCTTCAATGTGTAGGAACTGCAGTATCAGAAAAGCAGTAAAGCAAAGCACAATAAAACAAGGTCGGCCTGTGCATAGCAGAAATTTTCAAAATCTTTTTATGACACAGAAAGTGCTACATTGGGCAAAATGAAGAGCTTAGTTGTTTACATCTTACATTTGAACACTTGATTCCAAATGCGTTCTTTCTCAAAATATTTTCTGAGTTTTATCTTGTTTTCCTTAACTAGATTATACTTCCCTGTGGATGAGAGTCCAACACATTTTCAGAATCCTAGCCGTAATGAGAATAATTACTAATAGTTCTCTGCCCTTGTTGTATGCCAGAACTGTGCTAACCCCCTTACGTACAGTATCTTATTTAATGCTTACAACAATGTTATGGGTCACAAGCTATTACTGTCCTCATCTTAAATATGTGAATTTGAGACTTCATTAGGAAGGTGTTTGCTGTAGGTCTCACAGATCACGAGTAGGTGAGTAGTGAGTCTTAGCATTCCTGACTTGATCCTTCTTTTCTAACCCATAGTGTCATCCTTGTCCCCTGCTTTCAATGAGTCACTGCAATAGGCAAGTCTCTTTCTGACTATCCCTGCTAACATTCTGCACACTGTGTCCTTTACACTATATATATCCCTACTTCCATTAAGATTACCCCAGTAACCCTACTCAGTCTCTCTCTTTCCTGTCCTACTGCTTATTTCTCCAAAAATGCCTCAAATTCGTCTCCTTATTGTCATTGCTGTGGTGACTACCCAAGTTTAAGTTCCTGTCTTCTTTCTCCATGTTTACGGAAATACTTTCTTAACTAAAAGTGATTAATTTGGGTTTTCCAAGGGGTCTGCTATAAACTGAATGTTCGTAGCCTCTAAAACTTATATGTTGAAACTTAATTCCCAATGTGATGGAATTTGGAGTTCTCGTGAATGGGATTTGTGCTATAAGAGAGATCACAGAGCTCCTGCGCCCCTTCTGTCGTATGAGAACATAGTGCGAAGCCAACCATCTATTAACCAGGAAGCGGGCTCTCACCACACATGGAATCTGCCAGTGCCTTGATGTTGGACTTTCCAGGCTCCAGAACTGTGAGAAAAAAATGTCTGTTTTTCTAAGCCACCCAGTATGGTATTCTATTACAGCAGCTCAAATGGACTAACACAGGGTCAACAAATAGAATTCAGGGGGTGGTCTCGTCTGTGAACGTTGATGATAAAAATTACATCTTTATTTTCACTAACCTGAAATGGAGGTTTAGCATTTCTGTCCATTACATTCCCAGATGTAGACAACATACGACAGTAGCATTTGCAGTCCCTCTGACTTGGTTAGCCATAGAAGTCAGATAGTTCCCAACACATTATAAGTACTATTGTAAACATCCCAACATTTCATTTATGTTCATCCACTGTATAATTATAGACCCAATATTAGGTCTTCTATAATCAGCCAATAAAGGGGTACCTATATAACTCTATCACAAATGGTTTTCTAAAAACTATTCTGATAAACTGTATTTCAATATGATTAGTTTCCTTTATGATTTGAAAACATTACTCTGAGAAGGAGGCCATATGCTTCAGTAGGCTGCCAAACAGGTCTAGGGCAGAAAAAAAGTTTAAGAATCTCAGCTGTAAATGCATTCCCAGCTTCTACTACTGTGCCAAGAGTAGTATTTTCCATACTGCAGCTAGAAAGTTAATTTAAAAATATAAATTGGCTCATACCACTCTTACTCAAAACTGCTAATAGTTTCCCATTGTACTTTGTAGAGAACCAAAACATCTTAAAACAGTCTGCATGCTTTGGGCCTGCCCATCTTTCCAATTTCATGTGTGGCATTGCTCCCTCCTCACACACACCTCCGCTAATGTTATGGAAGCTCCAAGTTCTTTTCTGCCTCAGAGCTTCACATATACAATTTCCTGGAACATTCTTTCCCTCATTTTCTCAACAGCCTCACTCCTTCTGTTCTTTTAGGCGTCAACTGAAATATTGCCTCTTTGCAGAGTCTTCAATGACCATTTCATCCAGTAATGACTTTCCTCATTATGGGCTTTCGTCCCATTCTTTTCCTTTATAGGAAAACACTTCTCCCAATTTATAATGACAACTGTTGTTTATCTGTGTTTGATATTTGTCTTTCACTTTAGACACCATACTCTAGGAAGACAGAAACTATATCTGTTTATCTACCACTGTATGATCAGGGCCAGACATGTGGTAGACACTCAGGTAATTGCTGAAGGAGTTCTCAAACATAATCTTATTCAACAAATATTCTATTCAACTAATATTTATTGAGTACCTAGTAAAATAGGCATAGGTCTGGATACTTAGAATAACAAAGGAAGAAAATACACAAAGATTCTTGTCCTTGTAGAACTTATGTATTTTTCCAGATTTCTAATTCAGATTATGATGAAAAAACACACACTAATTAAACTGGAAAAAATACAGGAACAAGTAGTTTATAAATGTTAGGCAACAGGCAGCGGAGGGTCAGTGATCAGTGAGAGAAGGCAGTGATCAGTGAGAGAAGAGAGACAACATAAGCCCCATGATTGACCCAGCTGACTGTGTAAAAAGGGTTTTTAGGCCACGGTACAGGGAGGGGCCACCAAAAGAGAGTTAAGGAATCTCCTTGAGTTGAGGAGAGAGTAACAGAGAAGACAAGAAGACATTCTGACAGCTCTGAGAAGCAGTTGTCGGGATACAAATCAGACCTAAGAATTTAAGCAGTACATAAGGATATAATTCTGTCTTCATTACATTCTGAAAGGAAGACACATTTTAAAATTGATGTCACAAAATGCTTGCAAGCTATCAGGCAAAGATATAAGCACTGACAGGTGGTCACTGCCTCTATGTGTGGGAAGTCACATGTGTTAAGGGCATCAGTCATTCAGTCGAGTCCTTCAGGTGAGTTTCCTGCATTAAAGGTACCAGTCAGGGTTGACTTAACTTGAATTTGTTGCTTAAAAACACCTCAAAGACTGTGCTGGGATGGAGGCTTGAAATGGGAAGTTCATCGTCTGTCATCGGCTTGGTGATGTACCTAAAGGCAAAAGAAACTGCCAAACCTCTGGGATGAGACAGAATTTCCAAAGTAGGAGAGACTGGTCTGACATTTGTCTAGAAAGGTCTTTTGCTCAGGTCAAAAGCAATTGGCTATTTTTAAGTATTCATATTTCTTTGAATCATTAAAATGTAATTCAAATTAGAAAAAATGAAAATATCCAGCTTAAATACAAGTCACTGCAGAAAAAAACCTTAGGATTCTTTGAAATGCCTTGGAACCATACTGAGAATATGAGAGGTGCTATGGACAGCAAGACTACTAATGTTGGGAATGAAAGGCAGCAAGTTGCCATGATGTCTGACATCATCATGGTACCCACATCATAGCTGGTGGGCAAAATTTAGTCCAAAGGATATTTCCTGGGTGTGAAGGGTGACCAGGATCAAACTTTGATTATGATACTAGAGGAAGTAAAACTGTACAAATAAATATTGACTATTTTTAATTTATAAAATAATGAGTGAATCATCTAAGTAGTCTTACCCTCCCCTCTCCTCCAAGGTGATATTAAACTAATGGCACATCAATAGGATTTTTCTAAAAAAGGAAACAGGAAATATTTTTGAAATTAATAACCTCAAATGAATCATCAAAAAAGCACATTATATTTAATTTCCTCTATTTAATAAAAAAAGAAAGACATTCAAAGTGTCATCCAAAGTAGTTATATTTTTTAAGAAGGGAGACTTCATCTGGCCTGAAAACTGGACTACTCAGAAAAATTCTTTTCCTAGGGATTTCAGATTATCAATGTTTAACAGTACTACTGCTATAGCTCCTAGACACAATGTATAGAGCTAAGCATGTACATGGTGCTTAATAAATATGGAATTTTTAAAAGTTATATCAACTCTCATAAAAATGAAGTGTCAAGCTTAGTTACTAATGTATGTGTGAGTTCAATTTTATGTTTTTTGCTTCATTTTCAGCAAACTGAATGAATGAGGACTGGCCAACTGTGAATACGACTCATTCCTCTTTATGTCCTTTGACATACCATACTGATTTTATTATCCCTAAAAATACTCTCAACTGGTCACTGAGGAGGACAGTATCTCATTCTCCCCAATAAAATGCAAGCATCTTTTCAAAAAAATTTATTTATTTATTTCAGAGAGAGAAAGTGTGTGAGTGGCAAGAGAAGCAGAGGGAGGGAATCTGTAAGCAGACTTCCCACCAAGCATGGAGCTGGACGAAGGCCTCAATCTCACCACCCATGAGATCACGACATGAGCTGAAACCAAGAGTCAGACACTCAACCAACTGAGCCACCCAGGCACCCCTCAAATGTAAGCAGTTTAGAGAAGAGATGTTAAAAATTTCATTTCAAATTCTGAAAAAATACTTCAAAAGTCCCAAACATAGGATATATGTCCTTTCTCTACTACCAAGGATGATGTCTAACGGTCCATTTCTCAGTACCATTTTCTGTGACGTTCAATTCCAACCTTTTATGAGTCAGTCATCAGAAAGATGATTCAATCATTAGAAATGTTTGTGTTTGTTTAATAACTTGTACATATTTGTCAGTTTTGAAAATCAATCTGTTTTTATGTTGAATTATTATAAAAAGAAAGTATACAATAGATGCTAGCTGGCTTCTTATAATCAAACACAAGACATGAAAGAAAGTATTTACTGTATTCTCTTCATTTTTGTATTTCAATGAATTTTCTCCCATGATCACAGTGTTGTTTTTTTTTTTAAGATTTATTTATTTTTCCAGGGAGAGAGAGAGAGAGAGACAGAGAGAATCCTCAAGCAGACTCTGCTGAGTGCAGAGCCCAATGCAGCGCTTGGTCCCAGGACCCTGAGATCATGACCTAAGCCAAAATCAAGAGCTGGACACTTAACCGACTGAGCCACCCCGTGCCCCTATGACCACAGTTTTATTTGGCCAATGTGGCCATGCTTGCAATTTCCTAAACCATAAATGTCATTGGAAATGTCATGTGAAATACAGCTTCTGATGTTCTGTTATATGACATTCTAAGTACATGAAGTTGAAGCTATTCACAAAAAAAAAAAAAGTTTCTTAAATGCCTGTACCCCAGCACCCTGAAGGGTACAGAGAAGTAAATGACATGGTCTTTGACTTTGAGGACTGTGTAGTCTCTCTCTCTTTTTTTAAGATTTTATTTATTTATTTGACAGACAGAGATCACAAGTAGGCAGAGAGGCAGGTGGGTGTTGGGGGGGAAGCAGGCTCCTGCTGAGCAGAGAGCCCAATGTGAGGCTCAATCCCAGGACCCTGGGATCATGACCTGAGCCGAAGGCAGAGGCTTTAAACCACTGAGCCACCCAGGCGCCCTGAGTAACTGTGTAATCTTATGGAAAAATTTATTTGATGAAAATGAAACCAATTAGTAAACATAGTCAGAGTGGCAAGAGATTCATGGACAAGTGGGGACTGGAGCTGACCCCGGATGGGGGAGTAAGATTTGGGGAGGATTTTAGTTGGGTTGGGCTTCTGTAACAAAATATTTTAGGCTGGGTGGATTGCAAACGACAGAAATTTATTTCTCACAGTTCTGGAGACTGGAAAATCTAAGATTAAGGTGCTGTCAGATTCAGTGTCGGGTGGAGGTCACTTCCTGGTTTACAGATGTCTTCTCTCTATTACATCGCATGGTGGCAAGGAGGAGGGGTCTCCCTGGGGTTTCTTATAGGGGCACTAATTCTCTTCATGAGGGCTCACCCTCCCAATCTAATCATCTTCCAAAGGTCCCACCTCCAAATATCATTATATTGGGGGTTAGGATTTCAACAAAAATCTTGGGAGGGTGGGGAGAGACAAACATTTAGTCTGTAGTAAACAGGAAAAGAATGAGGGGAAGGGCATTCTCACTGAGGGACCCAGAGTAACCAGAGAAGTGGGAATTTACATAGCATATTCTTGGGATGATAAGCGGAACAAGTTGGAAAGGTCTATTAGGAATACTTGGGAGAAATGAGAAATAATTTGACATTTTTATGTGGGGTCAATTTATGGAGCATCCAATTATTTTCAGAAGCAATCATTTCACCCACGCTTCTGGCCCTGGCTTTCTTTTGTTCTTACATCTACATTATTTTTCATGATGCTAACGATGCCCTCTGTTAAAGAGCATTTTTCCAGCTTACAATGATTCTCATTCCTCCTTAACTATGGAGTGTGGGTTAATTCCTAGAGCAGTGTTTGTAGAATGTGGTTTGATTCTAATGTCCGTTGATTGAACTGCAGATGGTTCACTCATTCTACTAGAACAGAGATGCCATTCTAGCAATATGCACTTGAGACTAAAGGTAATTGAATCAACCTATCTCTTTCTTCATGGAGCTGGAAGTAACATGGGATCCTGGGAGCTGTGGGCAGCCATCATGTCTGCCACACGGAACAGGAAGCTGAGATATCTACTCTTCCCGGGAAAGGAAAGAGGCAGACGCACAGAGCGAGGCAGGGGCATATAACAGAGCTCTCCTGGTTTCTGCTGGTCTTCCAGCTCTTATTTCTACTGCTTACCTGGCTACATTTCTGCTCTTAGAATCTGAGACACACTCTATCTTTTATAATCAATCCCCTCTTCCTGCTTAAGTGAACTTGGCCTAGGCTTCTATTATTAGAAACCCAACGAGCCCTAACAGAGTGGTGAATAAATAGATTTACCGAAACCTGCTATCCTTTACTTTTGGATGTGCTCTCTCAATTTGTGCTCTAAGGACAAGCCTCCTTTCATCTGTCTTTGCTCAACATCCCTGTGACTATATTGCTGTCTCCTACATTTGAGTGTCACAGTCTCTACGCCCCTCTCTGTCCCTGTCCCTAGATCCCTTCCCAGCTTCCTTTGATTTCTCTTTACTTTCTGTCCTTGAATGAAATGCTAACAAAGAAACACAGAAAGGCTGGGAGTATAATTTATATATGCCTGAGGCTTATGAACAGATAATGGGTTCATTAGCTCAATTCTCCAGGGATCTGTGATGCAGAGGGATAGGACACAAGGTTTAAAAATGAATATACTATTCAGATCCTCTTATGGTACAGCTTCTCTCTGCAGCCCGAGTTATTCTGGAGGCCGCAGGAGGGATGAGGCCGCCCCTGCTGATGGGACTCTCGAAGCACCAGTGCCAGCTGGGTCCCCTGCCCCCTGCTTCTCACAGCCTCAGTCACAGTGGACTCTGCCAGATGGACATAACGCCACTGCCGCCATACAGAGCTTGAAGCGGTCACCTTTCTACCTGCAGAATCACATACATGGGATCTTCAGAGAGAAGCCCTTTCTTGCTGACAGGATCATGCAGGGAAAGTAGGTGGAGGAGCCTGAGTGCTCAGAAGCCTTTGAAGGGAGTCCTGAAGGCAAATAGCCAAGCCCTAAACCAGCTAGCTGACAACTCTGTCAACACAGTTGCAGTTTAGCCAACAGCTTGAACTAAAAATAATCTGACACTTCGCCACAGCATGCCTGCCTGGCTCTGATGTGCAGGACAAAGGCTGGGTGACAAGCTGCCACTATATTTCCAACAACGTGAGGTCTAACGACAGAGCAAGGGTCCAGAGATTTGGATGCGAAGATCGCCTAGGAAGATCACCACCTAGTGCTCAGTTTGTTAGATAAACGCTTTCTCTTTCTTAGAAGCAATGCCTCTGGAGTCTTCAGAAGTAGTATAGGAAGGGAGTCAGGGTGTGGTGCTGCCTTCTTTCTGATAATATCTGGTGGTTATGCTTCCCGTGTATCTTATTTACGTGATAGGTTTTGTTCATATTTTTTTGTAACCCCCTCCTAAACTAGGAGATCCCTGAGGGCAAGAGCCATGTTTTCCTCTCTCTCTCTCCACCTCAGCATCTCTAGGACCTAACATGGTCTGGTCGTTTAAAAAGCTGTCAACAAAGTACTTATTAGATAAAAGAATAAATGAACAACTGAAAATTAGCCAAAATTCAACCTTATGAGGAAGGTCTGGGAAAGCTTCTCAAAGAATGTAATGATTGATCTGAGTCTTCACGGAGTCGCCAGAGTTTAAAGCAGAAGAATAGAAAGGAGGAGAGTGAATGTTCTAGGCATTTAAAATTTTCATCAGGGACATCAGAAGTGGCTCAGTATGGCAGGTGGGAAAAAAAAGGGGGATGAAGCCAAAAAGAGGGGCAGAAGCCAGAAGGACCTTGCATATTGTTAAAGAGTTTGAATTTTATTTTACAGGTGATGGGAAGCATGAAAAGATTTTCTGTGCTAGAGGAACATAATGAGATTTTCTTAGAGAAAATTTTCTTTGGTAGCAATGTGGAGGGTAATTGATGGCAGGGATGGAGACGGGGTTGAGATGGATTTCAGGGATCAACTAGGAGCCCCTGCAGTCAGTAATTCAGGTGAGGGAGGATGGAGGTCTGATATATGGTTGAAAAGGCCTATTTCTGTCCTCTTCCTCCCACTGCTGGCTTTTCATCACCTCTAACACCATCACAACCTCCTTCAGGAGCCAGATCTGAGGATCCTGAGGAGTAACAGAAAATGCCAACCACAATAGTGCTTCACAAATACTTTTATCTTAGTTGGGCCACCCTGAAAGACAAAGTGACATTTTCCAGAAGGCCCATGGGCAGAAGCTTCCTCTCTCTCCTTCCCTCCCAAAGAAGCACTAAATGACTCTTTTTGATGCCACGGTCCTTGAACCCCCTCACTTCTTGCAGCAGATTCTGTGCCCACCTTCCACACTGCACTTTTTCAGCAAGGGAGTGAAAAAGAAGAGGCAAAGGGAAGAGAAGAAAAGAGGAAGGTGTTATATAGGAGCAAGGCAAATGGTGAGTTCCCTGTATTTATCTCATTCATGAATAAGAAGAATTAAAGCTGTGGAAAGAAGAGAAGATGTTTACATGACCCCATTATCAGAACTCAAAAAAGATTAGGACAGACAGATGCCCACGGATATCTGTTCAGCTTATTTATAAAGAAAGACTCCCTAGGCCATATCTGATGGGAGTTAGAAGGAGCAAACCCCAGGTGTCTGGCTGGCTCAGTTAGTAGCGTACGTGACTCTTGATCTCAGGGTCATGAGTTCAAGACCCACATCAGGTGTGGAGTTTACTTTAAAAAAAAAAAAATGGAGGAGGAGGAGCAAATCTTTTCCCTAGGTTCTTCTTCTTCTGTTTTTTTAAGGCTTTATTTATTTAGTTGAGAGAGAGAGAACATGAGTAGGAGGGAGAGAGAGAAGGAGAAGCAGACTAACCAATGAGCAGGGAGCCCCACTTGGGGGTTGATTCCAGGGTCCTGGGATTATGACCTGAGCCAAAGGTGACAGTTAACTCACTGACCCAACCAGATGCCCCTCCCCTAGGTTCTTTACCATGGCTATACACTGAAACTAACTGATAACTTAAAAAAAAAAAAAAAGGCAAAAAAACAAACCTGATGCCTGAATCATACCCCAAAAGATTCTAATTTAATTGTTCTAGAGTATGGTCTTAGAATTGATCTTTCCAGAGTTCCCTGGGTAATGTGAATGTACAGGTTAGCTGAGAACCACTGTTCTAGACTGGGGGTCAGCAAACTTTTCTGTAAAAGGCCAGACAGTAAATATTTTATGTTTTGTGGACCACATTGTCTCTCTTGCATCTACTCTGTTCTGCTATTGTAGTGAGAAAGTAGCCATAGACAATGTGTATATGAATGGGTATGTTCTAATAAAACCTTGATCTGGCTCATGAGCCTTGATTTTTTGACCTTTGCTCTAGAAGCATACTTCCAAGGTTGGGTGGGTTGTTCAGGTTGCTAACTCTGGTATGGAGGAAATAGGAAAAATATTCTAGTTTTAAAAAGAATTTTGGCATTTGGATGAATGTTCTAGCTTTATTTTAATAAAATGAGATATGTTTCTGAGTTCCATTTGATAAAATACTTTCATTAACCCACTAAACTATTTGACTTCTTAGGGAGACCATGTGTGATTTTTTGTGTTTTGAAGGAAAAAAAATCCAATAAGTTATTAAATACAACCTACAGTGGTGAAGAGAAAGATTAATCATGACAGATAGATGATTAAACTTAGAACCTAAACCAAGACAGAAAAGCTAAAACCCAAATGAAAAGACAGTCTCTACAGAGTCAGGGAGGTCAGCTGGTGATCTGGTAAGTTTTGTGTTTTCTCAGATTTCCTTGGCTAGAATTCAACCATGAGCTTGTTTCTCGTTTGTCTATTCTGCTGTTATTATTGTTTTGATTTCTACGTGGACAACCAGTTTTAATTTATGTTGTCATTTTATTCTGGAGAAATTTGGAGAAGACAAAGCACATTAGAAAAATGAACTTTTCGCCCAATTATTAAGTTTCTCTCTTGCCCTCACTGCTTTCATCACTCTCCATAGAAGGGGAGTCAAGGGACAGAGGCCTGCAAACCATGCTCCTTTATAATGAAGGCTGGAGGGTCTGTGTGGGTGACGTGGTCCTTACCTTTATCCTGTCGATGTTGGCTTCCATCTTCAGCTGTTCTACCAGCTTCCTGGCTTGTGCTATGCTGGCGGTATTGTTGCTAGCCATTGGAATGCTGGGCGGGTTTTTCAGATACCCTAGGAAAGAACACAGGAAGGAAGAATGCATCAGGGTATTCAGGAGCTGCCAAACATACAGGTTCATCATCACGGGGGGACTCTGAAAGAGTGGCTGTGGTCAGGCCTGGCTCTCCCAGCCCTCTGCACCCCTAGTCCAGTGCCGAGTCTGATTGCAGGCAGATGGGGTGTGCTTGTGGCTTTCCAGAACCCCCCACCCCACCCCAACACACACACACACACACACACA